>JAHHFK020001313.1:0-92991 GCA_024533555.2 Aedes koreicus | reverse complement strand
AGGTAGATCGATCAAGTAATAGGCAACCTGCGGCCCTTCACAGACAGGGTGCAGCCATGCACCGAATAGAATGGAGACAACTCCTGTATACAGCAGAGGCCACCGCGGCTATGGTCTGATTGCATGAGCATGAACCCACCCATTTCTACTGTGAGAGCAGTCCTTAAGTGGTTCAGTGAGAGCAAAAGTGTGGCTCGAAAGGTTCTAAGCAGACGATCTAGAACTTTAGATCGACAGCTGAGTTGGGAGGTGTACAACAAAACAGGACGATCAAGTAGAATCTAGAGGCCGGAATACGTTCCTGGAGGTAGACGATTGAATTCTGAAGGTTTACAGAGGATGTCTTTTCATTGATGACGAAACCTAAGCGAAGATGGTACTCGAATTAAAGTTTTGTCTGGCTACTACACGGGGTGATATTTTCAGAAAATTCAAGTTATTTTTGTCAATAAACTCGCCTCATAAACTATAGTTAATGAACTCAAAAACATCAGCTGCCAATCAATAAACTCAAAGGTTTTCGAGCAAGAGTGTTTCGAAAAATGTATACTTACTCACTTAAATGCTTCTAACAGTATAATGATGTTCTGTGCATATTTGGCAAGTTAGATAACTGGTTTTCGTGAACAAGGATATCAATCCACTCATCTGCGCCCAATTCCACCCAATTGAAAAGTATTGGGAAATTATCATGCAAACTTTAGAGAAAACTGGAGAGATGACTCAGGATGCTGCACAGATGGCTCGAAGCAGAAGCAAAAATGGCCACTGAGATTGACCAGTAAGTAGACAATCAATTCCAAAAAAAGTCCAAGAATTGATTTTAACGCCGTCGGAGTATGTTTGCTTTCTTGTAGTGCAGGTACAACCATATTCCTTCATTTTGACTAAGTTACATTTTTAGGTCAAACCAATCTCGAGAAATAGTTGGTTTTATGTGTTCAGATTCAGAAGTTCAGATTAAAACACTGTTATTTGAACGTTTTAGATAGATTTGGTGAATTTTCCCAGTTAATTTGGAATTAAAAGAAAAGTCTCAAACAGAACGACAAATTGGACAAAAGTCGAAAAGCAGTATTTTAATTTGGGATAGACTGAAACGTCATATTTTGTTACACAAGATTGAAGTCGAAAAAAAAAACTTGCAGAGAGCTTCAGGGAAATTTTGAAGAGAACTTCAGGGAAGTTCTACAGAGAACATAAGGGAAGTTCTTCAGGGAACTTTAGGGAAGTTCTCCAGAAAACTTTAGGGAAGTTCTTCAGTGAAATTTAGAGATGTTCTTCAGAGAACTGCAGGAAAGTTTTTCAGAGAACTTCGCGGAAGGTCTTCTCGAGAGCTTCAGAGAAGTGTCCTGCAGAGAACATCAGGAAAGCTTTACAGATAACTCCAGGGAAATTTTGCAGAGATCTTCAGAGAAGTTCTGCAGAGACCTTCAGCGAAGTGTTTCCGCAGAGAACCTCAGGGAAGTTCTTCAGAAAACTTTTTCGGAAGCCCAGCACAGAACTTAAGAGAAGTTCTAAGTTCTCTGCAGAATTTCCTGAAGTTCTCTGCAGAACTTCCACTGAAGTTCTCTGAAGAATTTCTCTGAAGTTCTCTGAAGAACTTCCCTGAAGTTCTCTGAAGAACTTCCCTAAAGTTCTCTGAAGAACTTCTCTGAAGTTCTCTGAAGAACTTCCTGAAGTTCTCTGCAGAACTTCCCTGAAGTTCTCTGAAGAACTTCCCTGAAGTTCTCTGAAGAACTTCCCTGAAGTTCTCTGAAGAACTTCCCTGAAGTTCTCTGAAGAACTTCCCTGAAGTTCTCTGCAGAACTTCCCTGAAGTTCTCTGAAGAACTTCCCTGAAGTTCTCTGCAGAACTTCCCTGAAGTTCTCTGAAGAACTTCCTTGAAGTTCTCTGCAGAACTTCCCTGAAGTTCTCTGAAGAACTTCCCTGAAGTTCTCTGAAGAACTTCCTGAAGTTCTCTGAAGAACTTCTGCAGAACTTCCTGAAGTTCTCTGCAGAACTTCCCTGAAGTTCTCTGAAGAACTTCCTGAAGTTCTCTGCAGAACTTCCCTGAAGTTCTCTGCAGAACTTCCCTGAAGTTCTCTGCAGAACTTCCCTGAAGTTCTCTGAAAGAAAACTTCCCTGAAGTTCTCTGAAGAACTTCCTGAAGTTCTCTGAAGAACTTCCCTGAAGTTCTCTGCAGAACTTCCCTGAAGTTCTCTGAAGAACTTCCCTGAAGTTCTCTGCAGAACTTCCCTGAAGTTCTCTGAAGAACTTCCCTGAAGTTCTCTGAAGAACTTCCTCGAAGTTCTCTGAAGAACTTCCCTGAAGTTCTCTGAAGAACTTCCCTGAAGTTCTCTGAAGAACTTCCCTGAAGTTCTCTGCAGAACTTCCCTGAAGTTCTCTGAAGAACTTCCCTGAAGTTCTCTGAAGAACTTCCCTGAAGTTCTCTGAAGAACTTCCCTGAAGTTCTCTGCAGAACTTCCCTGAAGTTCTCTGAAGAACTTCCCTGAAGTTCTCTGCAGAACTTCCCTGAAGTTCTCTGCAGAACTTCCCTGAAGTTCTCTGAAGAACTTCCCTGAAGTTCTCTGCAGAACTTCCCTGAAGTTCTCTGAGAACTTCCCTGAAGTTCTCTGAAGAACTTCCCTGAAGTTCTCTGAAGAACTTCCCTGAAGTTCTCTGAAGAACTTCCCTGAAGTTCTCTGCAGAACTTCCTGAAGTTCTCTGAAGAACATCCCTGAAGTTCTCTGAAGAACTTCCCTGAAGTTCTCTGCAGAACTTCCCTGAAGTTCTCTGAAGAACTTCCCTGAAGTTCTCTGAAGAACTTCCTGAAGTTCTCTGAAGAACTTCCCTGAAGTTCTCTGAAGAACTTCCCTGAAGTTCCTTCCTGAAGTTCTCTGAAAACTTCCCTGAAGTTCTCTGCAGAACTTCCCTTAAGTTCTCTGCAAAATTTCCCTGAAGTTCTCTGAAGAACTTCCCTGAAGTTCTCTGAAGACTTCCCTGAAGTTCTCTGCAGAACTTCCCTGAAGTTCTCTAAAGAATTTCCATAAAGTTCTCTGAAGAACTTCTCTGAAGTTCTCTGCAGAACTTCCCTGAAGTTCTCTGAAGAACTTCCCTGAAGTTCTCTGAAGAACTTCCCTGAAGTTCTCTGAAGAACTTCCCTGAAGTTCTCTGAAGAACTTCCTGAAGTTCTCTGAAAACTTCCCTGAAGTTCTCTGAAACTTCCCTGAAGTTCTCTGAAGAACTTCCCTGAAGTTCTCTGCAGAACTTCCCTGAAGTTCTCTGAAGACTTCCCTGAAGTTCTCTGAAGAACTTCCTGAAGTTCTCTGAAGAACTTCCCTGAAGTTCTCTGCAGAACTTCCCTGAAGTTCTCTGCAGAACTTCCCTGAAGTTCTCTGCAGAACTTCCCTGAAGTTCTCTGCAGAACTTCCCTGAAGTTCTCTGCAGAACTTCTCTGAAGTTCTCTGAAGAACTTCCCTGAAGTTCTCTGCAGAACTTCCCTGAAGTTCTCTGAAAACTTCCCTGAAGTTCTCTGAAAACTTCCCTGAAGTTCTCTGAAGAACTTCCCTGAAGTTCTCTGAAGAACTTCCCTGAAGTTCTCTGAAGAACTTCCCTGAAGTTCTCTGAAGAACTTCCCTGAAGTTCTCTGAAGAACTTCCCTGAAGTTCTCTGAAGAACTTCCCTGAAGTTCTCTGAAGAACTTCCCTGAAGTTCTCTGAAGAACTTCCCTGAAGTTCTCTGCAGAACTTCCTGAAGTTCTCTGAAGAACTTCCCTGAAGTTCTCTGAAGAACTTCCCTGAAGTTCTCTGAAGAACTTCCCTGAAGTTCTCTGAAGAACTTCCATGAAGTTCTCTGAAGAACTTCCCTGAAGTTCTCTGAAGAACTTCCCTGAAGTTCTCTGCAGAACTTCCATGAAGTTCTCTGAAGAGTTTTGAAGAACTTCTCTGAAGGACTAACCCGAAGTTGTCAGAAGAACGTACCAAAAATACCCATATTGGGGTAATCAGCCTCTTATGTGCACTAGCGATAAACATTCATTACATAGTTCACAGGCAGACCAGCGCCACGCAGTGAAATAATTCTGAACTATGAAGTCGACCGTCTGGAAGACCATGATTACTCGAATAAATTTCCTGAAAACAATGAATTCATACATGATCTAGATATCAAAATACAGATATTACAAAAAAAGTTCACATGAACACTAGCGCCACGTAGCGGACGAATTCTGATCTAATGTGTACACCATTCAAAAAGCTCTGACCCCTCGAATATCTTTTTTGAAGATGCCATCTTGCTATATGTCAATAATCTCGAGATCCAGATTATACAGTAAGTTTACATGCACACTAGCGCCACGGAGTGAGATAATTCTGAACTGTTGAGTCGAGCGTCTGGAAGCTCATAATTTTACAACTAACTTTCCTGAAAACAGTAAATTTATACACGATCTAGATCTCAAAATACAGGTAATACACAAAGTTCACATGTACACTAGTGCCACGTAGCGGACGAGTTCTGAACTAATGTTAACACCATCCGAAAGGCCTCAATCAACCAAACATCTTTGTCGAAGACGCCAACTTGCTATATGTCAAGGATCTCGAGATTCAGGTTATAAAGTAAGTTTACATGCACACTAGCGCCGCGTAGTGAGATAATTCTGAACTTTTAAGTTTACCATCCTGAAGGCCTTGATCTACTGAACAACTTTGCTGAAGAAAGTAACTTCCTATATACGAAGGATCACGAGATATTTTCTGATGAAACAACAAAGGTCAATGCCCATATATCATTTGAGACCACCATCAAGGGAATCCGCGCATGTCGGGGGGTTTACTGTACTTTGCTGTTTTTTTTTTGCTAAAATATGCTGCCTTTCAACGGTCATAACTTTTTCTGGTGAAGTCGGATCGACACACTTTCTTCTGCAAAGTTGTTTGTTAAAGTCTGAGAAAATTAAAAAAAAAAAATTTCTGGAGCATTTACATTTAAGCTGAGGCAGTTATTTGAGTGGTTCTCAAAATATATCAAAATTTCAATTTTTGATGCCAATTTGTGAAGAAAAATGCAAATCGCATGAGGTCAAAATACGATATTCGGTGGTTTTGGGACCCAAGCTAACGGAAACTGGCATGGAGCTCTGGGTCTAATACAAAACTCCCCACCCCCCCCACAAAGGAGGTGGCTCTGCAAGCAAGCGCTGGATTGGAACCCAGCAAAACATCGCAGCTTAGGCAGACCCAGGGCCTCATGGCGTCGTGCCTCAACAAGGAAAGACAGAAAGTCGATCGAAATCTGACCTGGGCCCAGGTCAAGGCAAAAGCGAGCAGCCGCCCAGGATGGAAATCTTTCCCGTTGGCCCTATGCAGCTCCTAGGGTTGGAAAATAAACATAGGTAAATAAGTAAGCCACGTTATTCACAGCAGAGAAAATCGAAGAAAAGAATCAATCAACCAAGATAGGCCCTTTTCAAATGTTAAGCGATAATTTTCTTATTCCGTTTGGTCATTCCATACATGGACGGAATCGCAGTCATAGAATTTTGTGAGCTTATGTACGGATTTCGGCGCTGAAGAAAACGTTTTCATGATCGGAAAGCAGTTCGTGTGCTTTTTATAAGTATCTTCACCTGGGAACTTTATTCCATGGCTCTGAAAGTTTATGAGGCTAACGCTCGTTTTTGAACATAGGTTCCGTTTGATACGAAGTGTTTAGAAGGATTGACGTATGAATATTGGCAGTTCTAAATACAAATCACATACAGTTTCATCAATTATCCCAGCTGGTGCATGGTCTGCTTCAAACCTATTCTGTAACCTGAACAACATTAGAACAGGGCATATTGATCGCTGACAACATGGTGTCTATAGGTTGAACTGGTTTGAAGAACTAGAAATGCTAGTAAACGTGACCCACCCCACTTCATAAACGATCAGTCTCGTTTTAGAAAGTGACTCCTCCTCAACAAGATGCGACCGAAGTTTGGTGATTTAATGATCACGATTCGCCGACCGGTTTTTCTATAGGGGATATGAAAGCAAAGCGTTTTTTGCATGCAAAAGGTGATAAATTAATCACTTTTGTTTTTTTTTTATGAGGAATTGTGAAGACATTTCCCATTGATGGATGCATTCAGCATGAAGTTGACAGAGTTATAAACGGTCGAAATCGTTCAAATTGTCGTTACGCAAGTGATTTTGGATTTTGCATTATGTTACCGAAAGATTTGAAACTAGGTCAGACGAAATCTTTCCTTTTTTTCGTTTCATTCAATAGTGGGTTAGAAAAAATATCTTCTCATCAAATGTCCTAAAGGTTGAAAGACCATTCGATTGAAAGCCGGAGTGAATGCACTATGAACATTTCACACACGAATTGCATTCCTAATAGGACTCGACCGAAGGTTACTTCGTCGACCCAGTTTAGCAATGGTCATTCTTTATCGCTACGTTCACCCTACAAAAGAACCAGATTAGCTATTTGTAGATATTCTATGCACCGAAGAAACGGAACACAATCAAATCAAGCTCCAATGGTCAATAAAAATTAAAGCTCCCCTTGTCCATTTGCTATTGTTAGCAACGGAAAACAAACAAACCGGTTCCAATCTGTTACTTATATGACTAAGCAACTTCTTCGCCGATGATGCTGTATGATGAGAACTGTGGCAAATTTGGTGTATAAAAGTGGGAGAAACCGGTCGCCAAATTCGCATAATAATCCGCAAATGTGGGTGCACTTTGCGACGGAAAAACCGTTTTCTGAACAACTGTGTTCATTCGTTGATTTAAAAATGCAGAAAATGTTTCTTCGAGAACGTGATGAACAAGTTCCTCATAAGATAGTTAATATCAAAGAATCGGACGTGTTGTATTGTTTGTCAATAATCAAGCGCGATTGATGATGGACCTGACAGCTCAACTGAAAACCGTTTAAGATTTTGGCAAGCAGCACTAATGACACGTTACTCACTGGTTTTCGATCGCTCATTGTGATACTGAAATCACAGCCTTCTTGGTTGCGGATAAACTCACCTGCAAAATAGAGAGGAAATAGAAACATATTAAAATCTCAAACCATGGACAAGCTGTAGCTTAAATATGAGCTTTTCGGAGATTAGCCTATGAGCTGCTGTTCTTTTGTGATCTTACATCAAACTTATGCTTTGTTTTCTGGAACCTAGTTGGGCTCAAGTTGGTGTTTACGCTCGAGGAATTCCGGATGCGCTGCAGCGAAAAAAAAACAAATCACGAAAACAAAGCAGCCAATTGGATTAATTCCGCTTGATGACGACAAACGAAGGAAAGGTCACAATATGAATCATGTTGCTTTTTGAAGATTTCAATCTGAAGACGCGTTGCAGTGAATGAACCTCAAGCAGTAAGGCGGAATTGAATGGCTTTCCGACAATTCGCTCAGCTGAAAGTCACTACTAACTGATTAGTGCGACTGTGCTGCTTCAAATTAAAACCAAGTTTGCATTTTTTGAATGTCGTGCATTGCAAAATAGAATGCCATCTACATTCTCCAAAAACAGGCTCTGGCAACGGGGGAGCCCCTTGTGCAATCCGAGCATTATTGTTCTTCTATTCCGGTTTCTTGGACCCTGATTTGAAAGCAGCAATAATCATCAATCTTCTGGATTTCTGTCTCAATTTTTTCGTTTTCATTTAGTGATCGGTTCCAGAAAAAAAAACCCAATCTCCAATCTTGCCAAAACAAGTCAATAACTTAGTATACGCTCGCTCACTAGTAGCTAATGGGGTAGATCACGCTTGCTCGTGGGTTCATTCAAAGTTTGAGTTTCTAACCGAGAAGAACTGTTTCAGTTGTTGTCTCGTCTTTTAGTTTTTGCCAGTTGTCAGCCCCAGTTAGCACTAGGATTCGAATAGCAAGCGTAAAACTAACCGGAACCAGATCTAACATGCCGATGAATTGAGACTCCCATTCAGAAGAGGTACACCTTCAAATTGAGAAAAAAATGGAAATGGACATGGAGTTCTTTGGCACGATGAGTTGGCATAATCGATTTTGGCTGCTGCTAGTGATCGCTTTTTCTTGGAACGGAGTGGGAAAATGTGAAGAGAGTTTCGATTGTGAGTTGGTGTTCTTGCGGAAGTGTTTGTATCCTAGAGATGACTTAATTTTTATTTTGGTAATTTACAGTGACTGTTTACGATCAGTTTCCAAGGTTATTTGAGTATGACGAATTTGAAAACTGCCGAAGTAAATATCGAAATCAGTACGTCTATTGTATAGTGCGAGCCCAAATTGTTCCGGATGAAGAATCGCCACTGTGGAAGAACATTAGCGTGAGTAGGATGTAATTTGAAGATCGTGTTAATTTAGCCTCGCGTGTTCAACAGGTCTTCTCCGAGGACAGCCGCCACTACGATCATCGAGTCGTGGAACGGGGGATGTGCGTGCAAAACTATGCGACGTCACTGCCAAAGGAGGATTCGGGTAGAAATAGGTACTCGGATCTTTTCAGATCTCACATCAACCAGCGCTTGGAAGAAGACTACGGTTTGCAGGTGAGGATGTTTTTTCAAATGAATCGATACATTTCTACCCCGTCTATGGTTTAGGTTTACCTAATTAAAAAATCTAGACCTCATCGGTTTTATTTCGATTAAATAAAGGAACTTACTAACTTATGAGCCCAGGTCAGATTCCTGATGGCTTCGTTTATTTCCTTGAGCCCCCGGGGTCTGTTTGTGCTGCGATGCCCTGCTGGGTTCTAATCCAGCGCTTGCTTGGAAATTTCGTTTTCTGCCCCCTCGCAGTGTGTGGCCGACCCGCTTCCACTTACGTTCTTTAATTTCTGTTTTTATCGGTTTCTGTTGACATCGAAGATGGTGCTGAGTATTCGAGATCGAGTTGTGAGGCCACTAGAAGCAAATAACATACCGGAGACATCGGTTGATGAAGACCTGCAGATTTTGAGTCCGCAGATACACACCACGTTTCGCTGGCGTATAACAGCACATGTTTAACGATTTTTTTTCGAATTTTTGTGCGTTGACTTATCACATTTTTACCTTTTTTTCACTTTCAAAACCCTGTCACGATCATATTATAGACTGTTCCGAAAAATATAAATACACTTTCTTTCTCAAAGTCTCAGAAAGTTACGATAGGGCGAATCTCTGGACAGTTTGGTGGATTCATCTCCTTTGGTACAAATACAACATTGTTCCTGTTGTACTACTCTAGTGCATAAGGCTTGTTCGCGACAAAATTTGGACACATTAAATTTGGATTAAAACAAATTTGCTGTTAGTTCAATCCAAGATGCATTTTGTATTCTTTTTATGGTGCATTATTAGTCATCTTGAAACTAATTACAGTTACTTAATAAGGCTGCATGAAGAAACTACGAACTTTTGAGTTTACTCCAGCTATAAGGGTCTGTGCAGACTTCTCTGCAACCGATTTAGCTGCTTTTGCCCAAGATTTTCGAAATTTTTCTCCGGGCAGTTAGGTGGATTCGCCTTTTTCTGTACAACATGGACTCCATTCGCTTTATACCATTCCAAAACATCTTTGGCGTAGTGACAAAATGCCAAATCAGGTCAGAATAGCAAGGGAGCGTCATGGCTGCGTAGGAATGGTAACAATCGCTTCTTTAGGCATTCTTCACGGTATATTTCCTTGTTTACCGTTCCGGTAGTGATGAAACTTTGGCTTGCTTGACCCCAGCTGCATATTGCCTGCCAAACCAAATATTTTTTGGGATACTTGGCCATTTTCTTCGTCCTGAAATGCTCCTCTTCGCTGTTCCGTTGCATGGCAGTATAAAAAGTCATTCCGGGAAGCTGCTTAAAGTCTTCCAGCACAAAAGTTTTATGATCCATTATCACGCAGGAAAACTTCGTCAAATATTCGCGATACAACTTGCGAGCCCGGGTTTTAGCCGTCACATTCTGTTTATCATTACGTTTCGGTACAGTTTTCACCTTGAACGACTTCATACTTTGCCGGTGCTTGGAAGTATGCTCGAAAGTTGGGGACATTTTTATTGTTCTCGCCACAGTACGTACCGAAAGATCTGGTCTCTTCTGCAATATTTGCTTCACCTTCGCGTCCTTCTGGTGGTTCCTGAGATCCGTTTTTGTTCCGCTCCCAGCCTTCCTGGCTATTGTCAAACGTGTATCGAAAGATTTAAGAACGGTATGGACAGTGCTTGCAGGAAAACCAAGCTTTTTTGCAAACTTTCTTACTGACAGATCCGGATTTTCATTGCGACCCCACACAATTGCTTTTCGCACTTGCTCTTCTTTCGACGCCATCTTCGATCTAAAAGCTTGTAGTATCACCAAAAATTGATTTTACACAATGAACAGACATACGTTCATCAGTCTGCGAAATATTTCACGCGTTGATGAAGTATTTCCAGAGATATACGTATTTATGGGGTGTCTTTCCCAACCTTATTTAAGTAATGGCATAGTTTGCCGAACAACCTATTTAGAGTAATGGCAGGACGCAAGATCAGGCTAAAAGATTGTAGGCTTGTTATGCTGTTTGATCAAGGGTAGCAACTCCTTTTTCTCCCCAAAAACGATATATTTTCCCCCCCCACCCGCCCTGCCACACCATCACCTTCCCCCCCAACCTTACGGTCCAGTCTGTACCCCCAACAACCCCACCCCCCACACCAAAAAAAAAAAAAAAAAATACCATTTTTTTTTTCCTGCTGTTTTTTTTATTTAAAACAAAGGGATTGAATTAATAATAAAGACAAAAAAAAAAAAATTATATTGTATTATAAAAAAAATTTAAAATTTCGCGCCTCACTCCCCCCCCAAGGGTTTTTACAGACTCTTCAGAAACAATAGAAGCAGCCTTCGTCCAAATTTGCTGCAGGTGTTTGATGTTTTTGTTTCCTCGCTTCTTCCCACAAAGCTCCCGCTTCATCAGAGCCCAATATCTCTCGATTGGTCGTAGCTCTGGGCAATTTGGCGGGTTTGAGGTTTTTGGTACAATGTTAACTTGGTTTGCTTGGTACCACTCCATCACAGTTTTAGCATAGTGGCATGATGCCAAATCGGGCCAGAACAAAGGTTTTTCTTTGTGACTTTTGATAAAGGGTTGCAATCGCTTCTGCAGACACTCTTTCTGATAGATCTCCTTGTTGATTGTGCCTGTAGTGACGAAATATTTACTCTTTTTGCCACACGTGCAAATTGCTTACCACACAAGGTATTTTTTGGAAAATTTGGATGCCTTCTTCGTTCTGAAATGCTCAACTGAAGCATAGCAGGCCATAGCAGAATAAAAAAACTATTTTTACTTTATACGACTTAAGTCCTAAACGTTGTTTAGATTTTTGGACAAAACCAGGCGACATCCCTATTGTACGAGCTACCGTTCGAATGGAGAGATTTGGGTTTTTCGTTAATATCCTTTTCACCTTTCGGTCCATGACAGGCTCACGTCCAATGTTTTTGTCACTTCTCGGTTTCCTCTCCACCGTCAAACGTTCCGAAAATGATTTGAGCACATCGTGAACAGTGGATTTAGGCAAATCCAATGTTTTTGCAAGGTCCCGTATTGACAAGTCAGGATTTGCCGTACGCCCGTACAAATTTCGATCATTTTTTTTTTATCATAGACTCTCAGCTATACCACAGTGAAAATGTTCATTCCTACGTGCAATATTCCAAAAGTTACAATGATTTGAAGGTGTCCGGATTAATGTGGATACAGACCTTAAATGGCTTTCACTGATCCAGAAACATGCTTTCCCATCGGCGAGGTATAAAACTGTGGTCCCGGCAGAGTTTTATAATTGAGTTTTATGTAGCTTTCATCGTCCATGATAACACAGCCAGATATTTTGGTCAGCAGTTTGTCGTATAAATTTCGAGCGCTCGGTTTCACAAATTCAGTCTGTTTGATGCTTCGTTTTGACTGCTTCTGCTTCCGACGAGTCTGCAGGCCCATTCTATCCCTGGCACGCATGACATTAGTCACCGAAGTACTTAGCCTTTTCGCCACATCTCGGACTGATGCTAAAGGATGACGCTTGAAATTGTCCCTTACCTTTCTGTCGATTGTAGGGTCAGCGGGACCGAGTTTTCTACCCCGTCTCGGGGAAGAAACGAAAGAACACTCTTGTTGATACTTCCGTAATGCGGTTTGAACTGCTCCGACGCTCACACCTTCTTCCTTAGCCAGTTTTCTGATCGAAAAACCACTGACAGTGCACCGTTTGTGCACAATCCGTTTTCTTTGCTCGGGAGAAAGACCCCGCATTTTCAAACTTCCGTGCGAAAAATTGAAAAAAAAATGACAACATCAGTTAAATTTGGATGTAAACAACAGAAGGCAGCCAAAAAGTTGGTTGAAAACCTCAAGAATTTTGAATTGGCGGTTAATCATTAGTGTAATTTTAATTATCGGAACAGTCTATAGTAGAACGATTGTAATTGGAAAACTTTGACAGTCGAAGGAAAAGCTTTCTATAGTGGAATTTAACAGAATTTGCTCGGTTTTACTAGTGATAGTTAGAAAAAGAGTTTTGGTTGTTTTTTTTTGTTTAAAAAAAATGAAGTGTTAATTTATTTTTTTCTAGTAATCCAATTATCTGATTCGCAAAAGCAGTCATTTGCCATTCGCCTACTAGATTCGTGCACCTATGTCGCTCTTGATTCCACCGTCTGACGCTGTTTGGCTGCTAAGATATTGGATTTTATCAACTTTATCCACTGTTTGACCCGCTACCAAAAAGTTGGAAGGATTGTTCGTTGACTTTGATGATGAAGCCCACCTCAAAGAAGCCTTCGGCGAGTCGTTGAGCTTACTCTGCATATAAGAGCTCCGTCATCAGCGAAATCGAAGTCGTAGAAGTGCTCCATAGTGATAGGCTGCCAAAGCAGCCCACGTTTCGATTAATGGTCAACATCATCTCCCATGGTCTCGTCGATTATGATGAGGAACAATAGCGTTGATAGTATACCTCCTCACATCGGCGACTCCCCGTATACGGTCCGTCAAGGCTCCGTTATGCAGGACTTTGTACGTGCAACCCTCGTACTGCGCCTCGATGAGGTTGACGATTTGATCCAGGGCTCCTTTGCTTCTCAGGGCGCTCCATATATTTTCGTCATTGAGTCTGTCGTAAGCTGAATACCAAATAAAGGGACTCTTTGAATTCGTTAACCTGCTCCAGGATGATTCGGAGTGTGACAATATGGTCCACACAAGATCTTCCGGCCCGCTGCCACCGGAAAGTCACGCTTGTCTTCTCCTGTACCCGATTCAGGTTGAATTTGGGCAGAAGTTTGAGAACAACACACAATAACATGATGCCTCGCCAGTTGTCGCATACAGTTTACTACGACGCCCTGCATACAGTCGGCCGGAAAAATCGCGCTGTCTCAGATTACAGAATAGTTGATGCAACATTTGTGCGGATAGCATGGGGTCAGCTTTGATCATCTCTGCTGATATACGATCGACCCCGAGGCCGTTATTGGATTCATGCTTCGGATAACAGCTTCAATCTTCTGCAGTGATTGGGCCTCGGAGTTGATGATTGGTTGGACGTCGTAACTTGAAGAAGTTACTCTCAAAGTTCTCAAGCCAACGTTTCAGCTGGTCAATGGGGTCGGTTACTAGCTGTCCAGTCGCGTCTTTTATTGGCATCTTCGGGTTCATCCTTGCTCCACTCAGGTGTCGTGAGATATCGTAGAGGAGGCGGACATCGCCAGTTTTTGTAGCTTTCTCCCCTTCGTCTGCCAGAGAGTGCACCTATGCTCGCTTGTCCCGTCGGCAGCAGCGTTTTACTTCCTTCTCTAGATCTCGCCCGCTCTATCGCGGCTTTTGCTTCTCTACGCTCCTCAATCTTCCTTCAGGTTTCATCAGTGATCCACTCTTTTCGCTGTGTGCGCAGCTTCCCCAGCTTAGTTTAGCTTGTTTCAGTAAAGACATTCTTGATGGCCGTCCACTGCTCTTCGCTGCTCGAGTCTCAAGTTCTTCAACGAACGATCTTTTCGCTAGTCGGCGATCTTTTGGTCGGCGTGTGTTAAACCGCCGTCGAAGACTTTTCCTCCCGTCGCTGAATCCATGCAAGGCATCTTTCTCTGTTGGTTTATGTAACAATTTCCAAGTTGCATATTGTTCACGAAAGACCCAGATGACGCATCACACGACTTAAACCTTCGATGTGATTACTGGATCCACGATCTCGCTCAAATAATTTTCCTAGGTTAAGGAAACGGAGGCTAGCAGTAGAACGTGTATTAGCGACTGTCACGAACGGATCCCGGATTTCGTCACAAAATTTTCATTAGGATCTATCGACTTCCAGCATCCAAATATTCTACTTGGTAAGGAGAACCTTTAGAGTTCTGGTTATTGTATGACTACTTATCCGGATACAGTCCATCCAAATGTTCTCCTGCTCGGGTTACGAACTTCTCCTTTCAGGAATTACAGAATATACTGCAACTGCTGCGGAATTGGAATACATCAGGAAAATCTCTGAAAGAAAACCATCTTGACAAGCCACCACCGAACTTAAAGAGACTTATCTTCGACAACTGTATTCGCTAATTTGATGAAATTGGTTGCAGATTGGCCGTTACAGATGTGTTCAACGCTGCCTCTGGTAAGGTTCTGTGGTTCGCTTCATCAGCCCTTTCGCTACGAACGCTGCCCGTCCTTAAAGATGTTCCTCGAATTTCTCAGTGTCGTTGTCTTCTCAATCTCCGCTTGTAGGTTCTAGAATTGCCTTGAGGCCTTTGATGCGTTGATCTGCCTTATTCTGACGGGGAAACAAATATAAAAGTTTCCATCCTTACCTTCCTAGCAAGGCCAAGTCCGGGTGTCCTCTGCTGTATACAGAAGTCGTCTCCATTCCACATAGTCTACTCAGTCTGCAGAAGGTCCGTTGGTTACACATATCTTCTCTGTGAAACAGTCGGCTCGCTCCTTAGAACCATTCCAACATTCTTACGACGTGCCCGTAGTCGACTGATTTTAGCGGTGCGAGCCATGGCAGATTTTCCCAGCACCTCAGGCAATTCGTGTTTGATTTGGCTTCTCTACGTTCCAACGTAGATCGTACGTAGCGCTTCCATTCATAGAAACTAAGGGCCATAGAAACCATAGTCCATGTTTCTTGGCCGTAGAGGACTACCGGTCGAATCAATGTTTTGTAGATGTTCAACTTAGTAGTGTGGTAGACTCTGTTCAATCGAGTCTCTAAACCTCATTAAACTCGTACCATTTCCGGAATATAACATCACTGGTTCACTGGTGAGAAAGGGTGAGATTCTATTCAAGATCCGTTCACCCAATTGTTTAGAAAAAGCTTGATACTACGATGTTAGAGGACTACAAAACCTTTTCACTGACTAACCAGATAACCTGCTTGTTGGTTTCAAAGCGTCATTACGGCAGCCTGTCAAGCAATTAAGTCACCTTAAATGCAACATAAATGCCGCTTTTGGCCCAATATACGGCTGCTTT
This sequence comes from Aedes koreicus, assembly GCA_024533555.2. Classification (NCBI taxonomy): domain Eukaryota; kingdom Metazoa; phylum Arthropoda; class Insecta; order Diptera; family Culicidae; genus Aedes; species Aedes koreicus. The sequence goes on along the minus strand of JAHHFK020001313.1, from coordinate 77,526 downwards.
TCTGCAATGCTATGATAATGCTTCATCAATGCTATTTTGCATTCGAAATGCTTATTATAGGCTACAAGCATTTGAATAGCATTTGAAATCCAACTTTACAACAGATAGCATTCAAGATGCTGATATAATGCTAATATAATGCTTGTAGCATCTGAAATGCAGATTAAGGGTTGATTTACTGCATATGCTAATGCTTATTGGTTACACTACTAAAATGTCATGTAAATTTCTGTCCCTTGAGACCGACACACGCAAGCGTCCTTTAGCACATAAGAATGAGTTGAAAGAGATGAGAACATAAATTTAATCAAACCCATCATTTGTCGAATTGCGTATGTGTCAGTTTCAGAAGACATAATATTACACGAAATTGTTTTACGTTCCCCGACTTTTTACAAATGTGAATTACGTCTCGCGTAAAATTCATAATTCCTAAGTGTGTATCGCTAAGGCTGGTGTGGCTTCTGCGAAGGGACCGCAGGTTGCTCACCTTTTCTCCTTCGAAAATTATTTTAACTGGGCTACTGTCCGACATTCTTACGACATGCCCAGCCCACCGTAGTCGACCGATTTCAGCGGTGTGTGCTATAGGAGTTTCTTCCAGCAACTGATGGAATACGTGGTTCATTCGCCTCCTCAACGTGCCATCTTCCATCTGCACTCCACCGCAGATCACACGCAGCACCTTTCGTTCGAAGACACCAAGGACGCGTTGGTCCTCCATGAGCATTGTCCATGTTTTGTGCCTGTAGAGGACTACTCGTCCAATTAATGTCTTGAAGATGGTCAATTTTGTAGTTCGGCGAACTTTGTTTGATTGCAGTGTCCTTTGGAGTCTGAGTTAGGCACGATTGCCAGTGATAACGTGTATCTCTTTGCTAGTATCGTTATTGGCGGTCACCATTGAGTACAGATACGCAAATTCGTCTACCGCTTCGATTTCATCACCGTCGATCTGAACTCGTGGTGAGAGGCTAACATTGTAATCTCGTGAGCCCAATCCCCTTATGTCGTTGACGCATGCCCAAGTAGCACACTACGGTCATAATTCGTTGTAGTAACTTGATTAGGACTAGGCAACAAGTGTACAACTAGGGTTAATGAAAAGCCTAACCCTACTTGCTTAAGCCTTAAGCCTAATGTACGTTCTCGCCATCGTATCAAAGTTCCGTGCCACGATGTCAATGTTGTCGGCGAAGCCAAAAAGTTGGACGAACCTGCTGAAGGGTGTGTCCTCGCTCTTCGAATCACGCCTTCCAGTGCTCAGAGATTCGAAAGAACTATATCTGAGATTCGGACGACGCACATCACTCGATCCACCGTTGCCTCGAACAACCGCGTCAGTTTTTCTGGAAATCCATATTCGTGCAAAATCTGCCATAGCTGGTCTCGATCGATTTTGTCGTAAGCATCAGCTGAAATTGATCGATGAAATCGATGAAAAGATGATGTGTGGGCACATTATAGTCGTAACATTGCTGCAGCTCTTGTCGAATCACGAAAATAGGGTCCTTGGAAGCGTGTGCATCCATGTATCCTGCTTGATACTGTCCCACGAGCTCCTTTGCAATTGATGACGTTTGAACTCAATTACATCTGAATTGATTCATTTAAGTCTCATTTACATCCAGGAATATATAACTCTTTAACGCCCGTCCTTCGAAAAAGAAGTAAAGCCGTTGGTCCCGGGCCATGTGTTGATGGGTTCTTTATGAAGAGTCCAGGTCGTCTCCCTGGTCCGTGGAAGCCAGACTTTAAGCCTCAGGCTTAAATTCACATTAATACGAAATAACAACAATAGCAATATTTTAACGAAGTAAGCTCATCAATAAACTCGATATTTAGATATTTGGAAATTTCGCAAGAAAAGGGTGTACAAATTGATTTGTTTGCAAAAATCCTCTCAAAAGAAGTTTTGATTACTCGGCCCGAAGTTTTGATTAAAAATCGACAATTAATGTTTTATTTTGTTTTTACAAAACCACTATGTCTATTGCTCCAACTATCTAGATGTTCAATCTTTTTTTACCTAGAACCTTTACTTAACAAAAAAAATCTTCTAGAGGAGATTTTTTGGATCGGATTTCCTAAAATTATCCAGTAAGATACCTGAATTTCATCACAGATAATCGATAGCAATTTGAGAAAATTGAATCAAGGACACGATGTAGACTTCAAAATCTACAAGCTTAGAAAACCCGTTTTTTACACGTGACTGAATCATAAACGACTTTATAAACAAACAAGTCAAATTGAAATGAATTTTGCCTCCATCACCACTCGAATTTGTGTCAAAATTAACGCTCGTAGATGTCAGTCTTAGAGCACTTTTCAAACTACATGTTTTTTTTAAATAAATTCATCTCGATCAATCGCAATAATCGATTTTCTTACGCCACATCTATTTGCAGGTCGAACCCGATGTTCAAATCTTCCACTGCTACAGCAAAGACAACGAAAGTCCTCCATATGGTACTGCAAACATATCTTCGAAAGAACTGCTCGCTAACTAATTATTCTCCATCTTTTCAGATTCATTGGAGATCCTCTTCATGACAGTCATCGCCCTACTTATCGTCTTCGTATGCTTCTCGACTGGGTTTGATCTCTCGATCCAATCAACCCAGCGCTATCCGGAGAACTATTTCGCTAAATCGCACAAAACGAGCCGTGAACGGCTGCTAAGTGCCTTCTCAATACCCCGGAACATTAGACACCTGAAAGCTCCTATCAATACCGAAATTCGCCAAGATCTGACCTTCCTCGAGTCGTTCCGCTTCATTCAGATGCATCGAGTCGTCACGTTACACATCGTTATGGCAATGGTCAAGGCTCCCAAGGACAACCCGGAGTATCTGGAGCACTTACTCCACCAACCGTCGGTCATACACTACATAGCGGAGTTCCAAAACTACGTGCAAACTTTCTTCTCCATCTCGGGCATGCTCCTCACGGTTAACTTCCTGGAGCACATCCGCAAAAACCCGCAGTTCAATCCAGCGTACTTTTGGGAACGACTCCGCGCTCGGTTGTACCGCGTCATTCCAGCATATCTATTCATCCTTCTGCTGGAAACGTCCATAAGCCGTCGCTTCATGAACGGACCAATCGCCCAGCACATGATTGGAAACTCGCGCGAAACATGCCGTCAGATGTGGTGGAATAACTTGTTTTTCCTAAACAACTACATCGAAACGGAGCAACCGGTAGATTGCATTTTAATTGGGTGCATCCTTTAAAAATGATGATAAGAAAATGCTGGGATTATTTTTAGATGAAGCACCCTACTCTAAAGTCACCCTTTGTTGCTAAGCATCAAACTAACCAAACTCTTCTTTCAGTGCCTCATTCAATCGTGGTATTTGGCTGCGGATCTGCAACTGTTCATCCTCGCCCTTGGATGCCTGATGGCCATATGGCGCTGGCCGTTCATTGAAAAATACATCCTGAGAGCAGGTTTGGCCTGGGGCATCCTTACCACCGTCGTCGTGGCCTACGTACGCAACGTCCCACCGGTCATGACCGAAGACCTCAAACTCTACGAACAGTACAACTTTGGTCACCAGTACTTCCAGCTCTACGAACCGTTCCACATGAACATAACGATCTATTTTGCTGGAATGATCGCCGGCTGTGTGTATCATCGGTTCCGTGAGTCCCGCAAAGAGTTCCACCGTAACAAACTGCAATACGGCCTGCTTCTGGTGACCGTTTTCCTCTACTTCTTCACCATCTTCACGGACTCGTGGGTAGTCAGGAACCAGAACAAGATCGCACCGATCCTGCTGGCTATCTACACCAGTTGGTTCAAACACGCCTGGGGTCTGCTGTGCACTATGATCCAGCTACGAACGGCACTCGCGGCCAGTTGGTCTCGATTCCGATCCTTCTTCAGCCATCCGATCTTCGTAGTACTCGGCAAGCTTTGCTACAGCTTCTACCTGATCCACTTCACTGTGATCGTGCAGGTTGTGGGCTCGGTCAAGCATCCCATTCATTTTAGCATCAGAGGAGTGGTAAGTTTCTTCGATACAGGACTTAGAAAATGATCTCCCGTTGATTGCCATTCAATTTTAGTTCGAAAACATCATTTCAACCTTCATGTGGACGCTGGTTTTCGGAACGCTACTGTGCATTCTGATCGAGTTGCCATCGAATGTGGCCCTAAAGGAACTCTTTGAGTCAAAGTCGGAGGAAAAGCCAACCACGAATGGGCGGAAAAACTCCCATTCTTCGGAAGCTGCAGTGAAAGGAAAATCTCAACTCAATGCACAGCGCAGCACCAATTGAACAGGATTCCAAACTGCGTGAAATGTGACTGATTAACCGATTTGTGATTAAAGCGGGGCTTTTATTTTATTTTCTATTGAACCACCGTTGTTTGATTATACTCCTTCGACCACCACTGTGTACGAAACGTACACTGAACCGAAACATCTTCCCAAGATCGTCTGAAAAGTAATTCGATTGCGCCCTTTGACGAAAAGCATTCGGAAATCGGATGATTGTCTTATGGTTAGATCCGTATGACGATTATCCAAGTTTCGTAAGACAATCAACAAAATTTAATATGAAGTATGTTTCTAACCTGTGTAGATCATTAGCGATTTATGAATGATTTGAAACTATTCATAAAATTATTTCACACTACACTTCCTCAACCGTTACAAAAAAATACAAAGGAGAACAGGTTTATGTTGTCCACCTTTTTTATTCATTTTCATTCCTACTATTTTTCCGGTGTTCTTCCCTCTCAGCTTACTTTTCCTTTCCCTTTTCTTTTTTCGGCCACCTTTTTCCCCCATTTTTTCAAGAAGTTTCCGACCGCAGTGTGTGATCGGAAGATTTTCCGACCGATATCTTTATTAGAGAGACATGCATCATGTCTATATGCATCATATAAGATGATGTGACATGCATTTTGTCTACATGCATCATATAAGATGATGTCTTATAATGGCGATATTTCCGAGTAAATTTACTAAAAACACAGTACGTTCCTATCACAGACTTCAAATTTATGTAAGGAACGTCTCATATGCATCAATAAAAGATATTTTAGGGGGACACGTTAGCTCTTTGCTTCAGTCTTTCGGCGATGTTGTGTCGCTCTTTTTACATGGTCAAGTAATTTAATTTGTGGAATGTATAATTTGTAATTCCATGTACATGATTCAAGTTTGAAATTTGAATAAATTAGCATTTTAGTCTATAATGATATCTTAATTTTTTGTGTACAAACTAAACTAAATAAACGGGGAAAGGGAGGGACCATCAGGGCACCCAAGTGAAACGGTTTGGATAGGGAGCATGGGACTGCCTCCTCCCTATTGTTAACATTTAGCGGAACGAGGGCGGGCTCTTCGACCCCATCTATTGGGTTTATTCTGTCAATCGAGGGCTCAATTCTAGTGCTGTGAGTGTGAAATTGCTTTTGGATTTTTTCCCTATACTCGCGGGTTTCGCGTAAGTATCTCTGCCCAAACGTTTTTTGCTTTTCATACAGGATCTTGCTGATCACAAACAGTAATAGAATCCTGATCAAATCATTTTTCAGTTTATTCCACTGATATGGAAAGTTACCTTTCTACAATAGATGGAAGTGTTACATAATCATCATCATCATCAGTCTTTCGGCGATGTTGTGTCAGCTGGAATAAGCTGGAAATTCCAAGCAGGAAATGTTGAAGTAGAAGGAATTTTTCTGTTACTTTTATGCTAGCTCCCTCTCATGGACTTCAATATCCAATACCAATATATTGACAGAATGAAACATTCTCTACTATCTTCATTTATAACATTTCGTTATGCGTTGGATTGAGAAATAGTTATTGAGAAATTTGCAAATTATTGGAATGTCGCGACATTTGGCTTCTGTATACAAGCGCAATTCCCGGAAGCGCAAGATAGATCAACACGCGAACGTTTCTTCGAAGCAACCGAAAACGGTCACCAAAAACCAGAAAAGGCCCTTTTCAGGGCCACCACAGTTTTAAAAGAGTTAATCTTTATTACGCTTCTGATCTTAAAACAACAATAATATCATGGGAACTTAAAAAGAATTTCATTTTAAATAAACGGAAAATTTACTAATAATTTCTCACACCGAAAGAAATTGATTGACCATATGATACAAATGGTATTGTTATATAATAGTATATTAATTCAAAGAACATTGCACTGTTCAATTGTAATGGCTGACACTTAGTCGTAGACCTACGTCATCATTTCGAACAACCCAATGGGGCTGTACCTTGTAGTTTTTTATGAATTTTTTGGGTTAAATGTTAATGCTCCATAAAACTACCAGCAAAATCCATAAACTACCAGCAAAATCAAAAACATTGTAAATAAAAAACTAGTATATGTATAGAAAGGTGAAAAAACCATGAGAAACAAGGACAGTTGAGAAATATTTTCAAAAAATATGGTGGTGTTATTTTTGTTTCGCGGAGTGTATTGAGCATTTACTTATAATCTTTTCACAAATCAAATATTGAAACTACTAATTTGAGAAACTAATCAGTCTTCAATGAAAACTTGTATTCACGGGACAATATTATGGATGTTCAGTAGTTCATGCTTATTTTCAAAGAAATAAAAGAGAAAAAACTATAGCAGCCTAGGGTATTTTTTTCTTTCAAAATGTTACCCAGTTTCTATTTAAACCCCATTTTATAATAAAGAGTAGAACTAACCCAAAATCGAATAAATTGTGGGATAACCAAAATGTTGGTTTTGACTTCGCTAGCCAACTTTGAGAAGTTCCAATTTTTATGACTTTGGGTTAACTTTACTCAATTTTGGATGAATCCGAATGAGCGTGTCGATTTTCACTAATTGGGAGAAATAAGATCTTTCTCCATGGTTTCAAGTCATAAACCTCTACAGTCTTCAGCAGAATTGTTGTACGGGACTAGACCAGCAAAGCTGTGTCACGGATAAAGATACCGGTTTAAATAAGAATTTCACCGATAGAGGCGCTTTACTTTCAAGTTAATATAAATAAATGCAGTGACGCTTTAGGATAAAGGGTAATTGGTTTCATCCAAGGATGTCTCGAAGAGCAGCAAAGTAGCTAAGATTAGGAGGTATCAAGGGGCAGGGAGCAGGAAAGCAACAATGGGCAGGGGCATGGGGGTACACGCTAGTATACGATTACCGAAAATTAGGTTTTAATTTTACCGAAAATTAGGTTTTGGTAGTAAACTGAAAATTTCGGTAAAATTTACCGACAAATTACGTTTAATTTTACTTAGTTTTTAAGTAAAGTGGATTTACAAATGTTTACGTAATTTTTTACCTAAAACTAGTTTAAAATTGTATCACTATGCGCTGTACTGAAAACCAACGCTACCGCCGATGTGTTGTGCTTCTTGTGCCACCTCCTCGCTAAATACTTGCGTATTTTGTTAACATATATAAAGAAGTCAGCTTTAGGGACAAATATTTGTGGCTGCTAACCAGAAGGGTGAGTAACAGGGAAAGAACCCACCACCACCAACACACAGAAAAAAAAAAAAAAGTCACTCCCTTCAGAGAAGTGTGCACAGGAAATCGTAGAGAGGACGTTATACTCACAAGACTACGGATAGGCCACACTAAACTTACACATGCATACCTACTCGAAAACTCGGACCCGCCCAAATGTACGAAATGCAACGATAGACTATCCATCAAACATATCATAGTAAATTTCCCAGGATATGATGAGGCCCGCAAAAAAATTGGACTCCAACCCAATATAAGAGAGGCGCTTGCTGACGACAGCAACCAAGCAAAAAAAGTTCTGGAATTCTTCAAGGAAATCGCGCTGATCGGTACGATATGACCATTTACGCAGCTGAAAAATTACTATAAAATACAACGACGGCAACCAAATGTCACAGTCAATCAAGTATCGATAACATGGGAAACTCAGACTCAAAAAAGGAAGATGTTAAGCAGATTGGAGACCAGCAGGTTACTGTTATCGAGAACCAGGAGGTTCACACGGAGTTTCATCTGCAACACGAAGGAAGCTGACAATCATCATGGCTGCAACACTTACCCTCCTGGCGCTGAAAGTCATCAAAATTGTCTGGAAGTTCTGCAAGAAGCAGGCTTTTAAAACCGCCCGCTCAATTGCTACCATACAGCAACAGGTATAATCAACATGGAAAGAACTATCACAGCAACGTTGGAAGCACCGAGATAAAGAAGAAAATATAATGTTTTAGAATAATAGCAATTAAGAAGTGTTTCTCAAATATATAACAAGACTCGAATAACATTTTAAAGAGTCTATAATTCAATAAAAAAAATAAAAAATAATTAATTATCGACAAACCAAAAAAATAAAATTTTGATAAGGTGGTGCATTTTTAAAAAAAAAACACAAAATCCAAAAAAGGAACTATTTTTTTCCCAGATTGTCTTATTCGTTTTTAAAACTGAGCTGTTATTCACGAAAGTTCGACGATTAGAATGTTTGTTTCAAACGCAGAACCGCCTTCGCAAATTTCTCCAGACATAAAATATCTACCTAATTCCAATGAAAAATTGTTTTTACTTTTCAATTCTAGATTACTGGAAATATGGAGGCATTCAAATTAAGGAGACAGACGAAGAACCAGAAGACTCTAAGGAAGTCATTGCAAGTTAAGCTTGAAATGAAATCCTTTGACTTTGGTGAACTCTGTCGTTCCACTGATATCCAACTGTGTTCCGCTGAACTGATCTTTTCATTTGTAGTTTGTTTGTTTAAATTGTTGAGTAGTGCGTATGAGTTGGAAATAAAATACCTAATCAAAGTCTGTATAAAGAGAAGTTTCTCTAAATCGTTACAGAAATCTTCACTGATGAATCATGCGGGATCAAAATCTTGAATGCGATATATTTTAGTTTGGCAAAATTTGATCTCACGTGATTTGAATAGGATTGTAAATTCACATTTTTCTGATTCGTTGGAAAAAAATCCGAAAAAATGAACTTGAAATCATTTGAATCTTTCAACATTTATAGTATTCATATAAACTAAACAAAAGCTAAAAAAAATAAGATCTTAGGTTTCAAAAAAAAAAGACGCATAAAGGAAATTTTTTTGACGTTTTTCCCCTCTGCAAAAAACAGTGCCTACGGTATAACTAGTTCCACGTTAACCGAAGTTTGCGCTTTTGCGCGTTGGTTCCCGTATTTGTTACTGATTTACACAATTTGCGTATTACAGACCTAAACAGATAGAAAATCTACAGTGACGTAAAGATGAGAGTATGAAAGCTTATATGTTAATATATCAGTCGCCGCGACGCGCCAGGATGAGTGGAATAATTCAATCACTGAGGATATAATACATTCGACATTGTCTGGAATGAGATATCCTGAATTGTTGATTCATAATGTTACTTTGTAAGTTTTGTGACGCCCCATTTATGTGCATACATAATATTGAACAGAAATTATTACACTACTTTTCCAAGCTGTGTAGCATACACAGATAAAAAGAAACATTGAATTTTATGCGTTTTCTAATGCACATAAGGGGAACGCTAGATTTGGCAGAAAATTATGGGATATTTCATGTAAATTTTAGCCAAATAACGCCTGAATCTAGCCTGTTGTATGAAAGATTGCAAACATTGTTGTGTGGCGCATGAAAGATTGCAAACAATTTCGTTGTTTACGCCTCCTTTGGCTTGGAATTAAACGAGGGGAAATTTTACGCGCTTGTTAAAATTAATTATTTTTTTTCTGTGTATATAAACTGTAAGCTCTTATGCACACTAAAACTGCGTAGTGAGTAAATTTTGAACTTATGTGACAACAATCCCGAAGGGCTTTGCCACATGATCAAGTTTGCTGAAGAAAGCGATGTCCGAAATGGTCATATTCTCGAGATATCCTAGGAAGAAACCAATTACCCCCTAACCCAAAGCGTCAGTGCACTGATTTATAGTAACTCGAAAGTAAAGCGGCTCTAGCGGTGAAATTCTCAATTAAACTGGAATCCCTTGACACAGATTTGTTGGTCTTAACCCCGTACAACAAATCTGCCCAAGACTGTAGAGGTTTATGACTTGAAACAACCGAGATAGACCTCATTAGTATCGTTCTTTACGGTTTCGATTTTTACCGTACGCATTAAGTGTAAAGATCGGTACCCGACTGTACAGCGCATGGATGTTTGGTTGGCTGGTGCTAGCGGTCTCCGGTTTCGCGAGATTGCGAAGATGCTCAAACCGGAATAAACCGAGAGCGAGAGAGGAATCGATCGAGTGGGGATCGTGGTTTACTCTCGTATTGAAGTCATCGTCGATGTGGTCGGCATAGCGACTGCCGGTTGATTTGCAGAGCGAGAAGAAAGTAGCAAAACAAACTTGACGATCAATCATACCACCGGCGTCGGTCACTGCCACTGCCTGCTACGATCGGGTTAGTCAATTCGGATGGCGCTTTTATCGCTTTATCGTTTTAAGTTATTCATATCTTAATTGATAAGCGTGTTGCAGATGTTTACGACCCTACGTGGCGAAATATATCGTCATTTTCAATTATGCTGACAGGTAATTATTATTTTTGTATAATCATACTACAAGCCACTGGAAATAATCACGCTTAGAACGGAGCGCAACATAACTGTCGCTGCGCGAACCAAATTCGTTCGTCACAAAAGCCATCATGCTGTTGCATTGAGCACTGCAACGCGCTGACCTGAGTCACTCCGATGTTGATGTCATCTTCAGAATACCTAAGTGATAAGTAGAAGGCAAAACACTAATTTACATAAGGATAGGCAGAAGTGAACACCGGATGAAACTTAATGATAAATACGCTCACGCGTAGACGCAACCGGCGATAATCACTTTCCTTTTCTTAAGTCCAAATTTTAAACGATTATTTTAGCATGAGCAATATAAACATTAGGTAAAACTAGACGCCCTAATTTGGCTGTGCAAACCGACCAAAAAAGAACCGATCGAGGGCAATTCCCAGATCTGGAAGGTCTTTAGTAAACAAGTACAATAGTATGTATGGTATCCAACCTGTTGAGTTAATATCCTAACCTCTAATGTATCAATAAACTTAGTTCGATGTTCAGATTCTTTCAGTAGAAGTCCGAAACTCCGGTCTTCAAAACTCCCTGATTGAAACGAAAACGTCTCTCCGTACACCAAAAACAAGTAGATTCTAATAGGAACTTTTTAATTTGGCACCTTAGATCTAAGGAAGTCTCTCGGTGACACGAGAAGCAAATAGCTCATAAGAAAAATAAATTCACAATGTGCATAAGCAAAAACGTCTCCTCACCAGTAGAAATAAGTAGCACCCAGAATTACTGTGGCAGTCCAGCGAGGTCGTCCCAATAACCATACAATTTATATCATAGATCGAGGAAATTTCACCTCAAAATTTATTGCAAATATCTTCCGCATTTTGAACAGACTAAGAAGTCTGACATCACATACCACACACGCCTGAACCGATCTTCAACTTCAAGGTAGTTATTTTTCTGTCAATATTATTGACACTTTAACCAGTTAGTGGGTTTTTTTTCTGTGACATCAGACAAAGCCGAAAAAAAAATATCAAGCTGAACAATGCATTAGGTCCTAAGTAACATTGAAAGATTCTCTTCGTCGACTTTCTCTTTCGTTAATAGTTTGTTTATCAAACGATTTGCTGATGTTTTTGACAAATTGGATCCTTAATTACACTTTATATTACCGTACTGTGTGTTGAAAATACTTGAACATGTTCTCACATAACCGTAGGAACGCAAAGAGAAAATCGCCGAAGAGAGTCTCCCAATGTTACTTAGGACCTAATGCATTCTTCAGCTTGACATGTTCACCAACTTGGCGGATGACTCGCGTATCAAGACAAAAGTATATCTCTATGATCAATTTCTACTGAAATTAACCATGTGCGAAACGGGTTTCTTGGCGGATGCGCACTTTGACGTACATAGATGTGCTGAGTACCATTCCACTCAGACCATGGGGGTTAGGGGGCATTCCTTATTTCGGCATGGCCACAATGATGTACACTCAACAAACCTGTATGGGAATTGAAAATGAACATTATCGATTAATCTATACTTGAAGTAGCCGTCGAGTATATGTTCTGACGTAAACCATGTCTTAGTTTTCAATTTGCGGAGCAAATCAGTCAGCTTTTGAACGATAATAACCCATTGATTCCTCCATTAATTATTCAAAAAATTAAGTACTTCGCAATAGAGAATGAAGTCATTAAAATGTCGAGTCATCCTGAGCAAGACTAAACCACCATACTTGCGACTTGATGATGACTTGATTGAGTAGCATTGGAGTAACATCTTATAATTGTGAAAATCGATCGATCGAAACAAAAAATTGCACACTTGATCACCACGAGAATGAACCATGAACCGTTACAGCTTCATGAGTCTGCTGAGCGCCAAACCCTGGTCGCTATTTGCTTCAATTAAGTGTGCTGTTTGTGATATGTACGAGATGACGAGAAATTAACACTACCCCAGTACGGTTGGAATTTCGTGGAAAACTGAAAAACAAATAGCTGTTTGGATCGATCGATGATGGCAGCAAATATTTTTTAAAACCATCAAAATATCAAATTTACTTCCAATTTATCGTGCTTTCGATGCGTATAGCCATACGCTAAGCAGGGTATTTTTTACCGGTGTAGAAAAAAGTGCGTGAATGCCTTCCCTAGTAACACACTTGTTGCCATTCGGTTGAGATAACATAAATATGACTTGCTAAGTCAAAATCAAGTTACTACAACTAATTATGACCGTAGTGTGCTACTTGGGTTCCAGGAGTAGATCGCAGGAAGCAGGCTGCGTTGATTAAGTGACGTGCTTGAGTTTTGCTTGCATGTTTGATTTGAGCACGAGGATTGAAACAAAGAAAAAAATATCGTGATATTTGCGCTGATCACACGAAAACGAGGTGGCCCAATCGTGAGCCAACACCAAGATACTGGTGGTGCGTCATCAACTCAGTACAGCAAGATGATATAGATTTTCGAAGCGTCTAAATGCTAGTTGGTCGTTGCGATTTAGTTAAAGTAATGAATTATTCCGAAGTTCAAGATTATTGATTTGTGACTCTAAGAAGATTATAATTGGTGAAAATGTTACGGAAATCATAGGTTGAGCAAGTTTGCCGGTTCAAGCATTCATGATTCGAAGCCCGTTTCCCTTATGGCTAATGCATGCATTTTGCATGCTGGCCCGAAAATGGCAAACATCATTGGATTACAATTCACCTTGAATAATAATTGGGTGAGCCATTTTCATCATAAGGAATGTATCGAAAATAAGCTATCCTCGTTAATTTGCGCTGTACTCGTGTATTTGTGATGGTTGTAATGTATTCATCGTAGCATGCTATGCGTTTGACTGTCATCTTTGTTTACTTGTTTGCACGGTTTATTCGTTATTCGTTTTCAAAATGTTGTGCATTGAAAAAGACGTGAAAATTTAGGTTTTGGAAACATGGGTACGTGGAAAGGGTACAACTATTCGCCAATTGGCGAAACGCTTTGGAAATCATCACGCGAGTGTAAAATCCATCATATAGTTATGAGGGGTTTGGGGAACACTGTTCTTTGGATGAACTGCCAGGAAGAGGCAGAAAACCCTGAGGTATCCAAAAATGTGATGAAATGTGATGTCCGGAACTTGATGAAAAGTGTTCGATCAAAAATTCGCAAATTCGTGAAAGAATAACATTAATTTCATCCGGTCTTCACAAAGTTCAAGTTCAATCCCGTATAGTAAAGAATCATCCATTTGTTTGAACAAAACATTATTTTTTATATGATTTGAAAGACAATTAGGTTGATAACTTATTTTCGATACAGTCCTCAAGATTTTCTTATTTCAGAGAGCACGTAATGGCACTTTAATTATGAGCCGTACAAACCAAGGACATTAATAAATTAATGCTAAAGGACCAACCGCTAGATGACAAAGGTTTTCTAAGATATTCTTCTCTTTTCAGAGTACGAGTAATCCCAAGTAACATTGCCAAAAACTATCAAGCTTTATAAAGTTTTATTAAAGTTTTATGAAAGCCACTAGAAATCAATTTGGTTTTATTATGGCACCAAGAGGTGCCAATAGGTTGCATAATTAAGTCAGATTTAGGTGAACCTACACAGCTTGTTTAAAACGATCTTAAAACCTTGTTTTCTCAAATTCCTTTTACTCCCATCAAAGGTTTATTTCAACTTTAAGACCTCGTAAAATGCAGTTTTGAAATGCCGTTTTAGGACTCATTCATATTATCTTATAATGGTCAAGGGAAACAGCATATTAAAACCATTTTGCGTCCAGTAAATACATTTAAAGGCAAATTGGCTTTGAGAGAAGTCACCAAATGGTCAAACAGTAATGTGTGTGAGTCGATCAAAGTTTTTATTAATAAGTCAAATTCTTTTTCTTTTTTAAGTTCAGTTAATACAGAAAACAGCAGAAATATCCAGCTGAGCTTCATTTTTACCGAATTCAAATTGCCGGGTCTTTCGTTTAACAGCTGCCATAAGATTTTGTACAGTCTCCTTGCCCCCTTTATTCGCCGCAGAACGCCAGTTTGCCTTGAACTGTTTCTCGCTCACAACAGCTTTTTGAGTCTTCTTAAGGTTCCGCTTGACGATGGCCCAATATTGTTCGATTGGGCGGAGCTCTGGCGTGTTGGGAGGGTTCTTGTCCTTGGGCACCACTTGAACGTTGTTGGCAGCATACCACTCCATGGCCTTTTTTTCCGTAATGGCAAGATGCCAAATCCGGCCAAAATAGAACGGAACAATTGTGTCGCTTCAGGAAAGGCAGTAGACGTTTTTGTAGGCACTCGCTCAGATAAATTTCCTGGTTGACGGTTCCGGTCCCAATGTAAACGTTGCTTTTCAAGTCACAGGTACAGATGGCCTGCCACGCCAGATATTTCTTCGCGAACTTTGACAGTTTAATGTGCTTGAAAATATCTGCCACCTTTCCCCGTCCGGTTGCCGTATAAAATTCCTGTCCAGGAAGCTGTTTAAAATCTGCCTTGACGTAAGTTTCATCGTCCTGTACCACGCAATCAAACTTCGTCAGCATCGTCGTGTACAACTTTCGCGATCGTGTTTTGGTCGACGTGTTTTGTTTATCGTCGCGATTTGGAGTCACCACTTTCTTGTACGTCGACAGTCCAGCTCGATTTTTAGCTATATCCACGGTTGAGGGCGCCACTCCCAGCTTCCTTGCGACATCTCGGACGGAGAGGTTGGGGTTCTTCTCGGAACAGCGGGCAACTTTTTTGTCGTCGCTGTGGCCTCCGGCTTTCGATTTCCCCCCGATCCAGCTTTCCTGGCTGTCGACAAACGTTCACCGAACACTTTTAATACGTTGGTAACAGTTGATTTAGCCACATTCGACAATTTCGCCAACTTGGCGTGAGAGTAGTTTGGATTTTTACCATGTACGTGCAAAATTTTGATGCGTTGCTTCTCTTCCTTCGACGACGTTTTGATAACTGAAGTGCTAATCGCAAAATCAAAATAGAGGCATGATGCTACACGCACAAAATGCTCAAAATGAGGGGTGTGCAAAATTTTTTACTGCACGATTAACGGAAATGCGTCAAATTTAATTCGACCAAATTTTGATCGAGACACCCTTTATTTCGACTTTGTGAACTCGTAAAATGCTGATTTGAAATGCCGTTTTAAGACTCATTCATATTATCTTATTATGGTCAGTTGAAACATCATTTTAACACAAATTTGCCTCCAGTAAATACACTAAAAAGTAAATTGGCATTGAGGGAAGTCAGAAAATGACCAAATAGTTTTATAGTAGTCATTGCGAAGATAAATTGGCTTTTTGGCATAACTGTGATTTTTTCCAATGGCCATATTTAAATATAAAAAATAATTGAAACGTGGAAAAATAAATGCACCAAATTTCAAAAGTAATGCAAATGAACTGAAGATCGGAGACCAATTTCGGCATTCTTTTAGATAACCTTATTGATTTCCATCAATTTTCAAGTAAATCATGACTAATTTATCGAATATATTTGTTTTAATTTTGTTTTTGTTGTTGTAAACTCGCCTAATTTCCGAGGCGCATCGGCTCTTATCATGCCAATATTCACCATTAAATCAAATGCACATATGATTCGAAGCATGATACGGTGTTTGCTTGGGCATGATATCCCAAGTCGGTTTGCTTGGGATATTTTGCAATCAAACAAAATTCCCCGCAAAACTAGAACTTTTTTCTAAGATATTATTTACTGCTAAATGAATCAGAAGAGCAGAAAATCGAACAAAGAAGAACTACAAAAACCAACCACGATATCACAGTGATGTTTGACAGCTGTGACCATTTGGCCGTATGCTGGTTTTCATGGCAGCCAATACGTTTTATGAAGGTTCTCAAGTGGTCATAACAGCTTTCACTAGAATATTTTTAAAATCTGTATGGTCTTATAAAGGTATTATTAACTTGTTTTCACAACCGTCTATAGAGTGGGCCACTTTGTACAAAGTTCGGCTTTAAAGAAACATAGAGGAGGTGTTGGTTGACAAAACAGTTTTGAATGTAGTTTTATCAACAAAGCCGGGAGGAGTGCTATACCGCTGGAATAAAACTAAAATTGTTTCTTGGGATTGCGCTATAACCGTAATCAATAGGACTATTGTTAATGCTTACGTCCCAATCGTTTAAAGAGAAACGGAGCATCACTTAACCTGTTTAGACTAGATGCTTCCAACGACGATTTTTAAATAAATGTTTGTTCAGTACACCAAACAGAGTATTATGCTTAACTATTCTCTCAGACTATTCATTTTCCTTGCCCTTTGAGATCTATTGAATTTTTTGGGATTTACGAAATTTGTTGTACTCAATTTCATCTCCCATCCCGGATGACCGCACCTTCTCTTTTACTCCATCCATCAAATTTTGAACAACCGATTTTCGTAGTGTTTTTGTTGTTTTTACCCAAATTTTTCTATCACTCCAGCTCTGTTTTAATAGTTTTTGTATGTTTGCAATGTTCCGTCTTCAGCATTGCCCGATATTTTCCGGTTCCGGTGAATTTGGTAGGTTCATATCTTTGGTAAAAAAATCGACTCCGTTGGCTCGATACCACTCCGACACGTTTCGAGGGTAGTGGCAGAATGCTAGATCAGGCCAAAACAGAGTTGATCCTTTGTGCTCTCTTAGTAATGGCAAGGGACGCTTCTTAAGGTACTCTTCCGTGTAAATCGCACCGTTGATTGTTCCGAAAGTGATGAAGGGAGCGCTTATTTCACCACATCCGCAAATCGCCTGCCAGATCAGGAACTTCTTTGCAAATTTCGTTAATTTCTTCTTTCGAACATATTGCGGAACATCAAACTTAGACTTGGAAACTAAATATTCTTGCCTAGGAAGTTGGTGGAAGTCAGCATTGATGTAAGTTTCCTCATCCATCACGATGAAACACGATTTGATGAGCAACTTCGTGTAAAGTTTTCGGTTTGGGGCTTTTTGTACCTTGTATACATGTAACCCAGCACGCTCCCTGGTTTTCTGCACAAAACTGACTGACACCTTGGACTTTTTAGCGACATCTCCAATTGACACGTTCTTGAACTGTTGCACCACTGTCCTGGCCATTTAACTGTCCATTGAACCACTTTTACGACCACTTCCTTCTTTCCTTCGGGAACTCAGACGCATCTTGAAGGTTCTTATCACACGAGACACTGTTGGATTTGCCATTCCAATTGGGGATCCATCGATAGGACGCCTCTTGGTTTTGATTGTAAGTGAACAAAATGTTCTCACGGAAAATTTCTTGTTTCGACGACATGACTGGAACAGCTGTATGAATAACTATGAAAGTTGACAGATGTAAACAATACACGACACAGTTCGAACAAAACTTGAATGTAACACATTTATCTCTATTATATTCAATAGAAATTTAAGCAAGATATTAAAATTACAGCATAGAAAAACGTTAGCTGAAAATTGGTTCGTGCTGTCCCTATATGAGCTGTAAATTTAAAATATGTTGAAATCTACCGTTCAGATTTTTTGAGGTTAGAAATAAAATAGATCTTTGGTTTCTTTCATTGATGAAACTAAATGGAATAAGTTGTTGATTTCAAAAATCGTCTATTTATTGGCCTTTTAAAATAGTGTTCACGCTAATTCCACTTGGGTGCAGAAGTAAGATGGCTTATTTTCAGGTTTGAGGTTTGGAGATGAGTTCACATTTGTCAACGGACACTTGAAATCATGCCAGTTTCGGTGTATTCGTGTGTGATCCAAACAATTCTACATACGCTCACTACGATTCCCACAGCCACACAGTGGGACGAATTGAAAAAAAAAGTGGGACATGGGTATTTGCGGAGAAACTATTAGGTGTGGCCCTTTGATATCTTCTAGAATGTTTCTAACTTGTTTGAGTTCTTAATTTTTGTGTTAACAAATTTGATTTAAGGGGTGTATACACTTAGATAAAACAAACTAACTTTTTTTTTATTTCTGGTTCAAATCGATGACTATGTATGAAAACATTGTAGATTAAGTCATTTCATGAAACTTTGTAGAAGACAAAAACTTTCTATCTCTTAACTGGACGAAATTTTAGGGTGAAAAAGGAATGAAAAATGTAATACCCCCTTTAAACTCGTTTTTTAACCATAACTTTTTATTTAATTTTTTTTATTTTTTTAATGTTCTACAAAGTTTTTGGTATTTTAAAAATACCCTTTAAAGCATTGACGTCAGTTTAATACATTTTTAAGCTATCTTCGAGGATGTAAAGATCACAGGTTAGCAAGTATTAGCAGCTAAACTTAACGTTAGTTTATTTAGCAACTAATACGCTCTAAAATGATGTTCAAATTATGGGGGGGGGGGGTCCAAAAGTGCACCTAACAAATTTTCAAAAAAGTAACTAAGCTTCTAAATATATTATGTTGCATTTATTGTGATATTTTCATCTTTTTTTCGTTAGTATATTCAATTAGGCTTTTGTATCTAATAAAATGGCGGTGTTTTTTCTTTTAAACATTGATAGCACGTCTAAATATGTATTCAAAAAGATGAAAAAATCACAATAAATGCAACATAATATATTGAGAAGCTTAGTTACTTTTTTGAAAATTTGTTAGGTGCCCTCTTGGATCCCCCTATAAATTTAACATCATTTTAGAGCGTATTAGTTGCTGAATAAACTAATGTTAAATTTAGCTGCTAAAACCTGCTAACCTGTAATCTACACATCCTCGAAGATAGCTTAAAAAATGTATTAAAACTGACGTCAATCCTTTAAATGAAGGGATATTGATTAGCAGTCTTCTACAAAAAAGCGTTTTTTTAAAATACCAAAAACTTTATAGAACATTAAAAAAATAGAAAAATTCAAATAAAAATGTTATGGTAAAAAAACGAGTTTTAAGGGGGTATTACATTTTTCATTCCTTTTTCACCCTTAAATTTCGTCCAGTTAAGAGATAGAAAGTTTTTGTCTTCTACAAAGTTTCATGAAATGACCTAATCTACAATGTTTTCATCCTTTGTCATCGATTTGAATCAGAAATAAAAAAGTTAGTTTGTTTTATCTAGGTGTATACACTCCTTAAATCAAATTTGTTAACACAAAAATGAAGAACTAA
Source organism: Aedes koreicus (assembly GCA_024533555.2). Taxonomy (NCBI): domain Eukaryota; kingdom Metazoa; phylum Arthropoda; class Insecta; order Diptera; family Culicidae; genus Aedes; species Aedes koreicus. The sequence continues at coordinate 57,876 of JAHHFK020001313.1, read as the reverse complement.
AAAAATGTAGAAACATTCTTGAATACATCAATGAGCCACACCTAATAGTTTCGCCGTAAAGACCCATGTCTCACTTTTTTACATTTCGTCCCACTGTGAGCCACACACAATTTTTTCGTACTTTTTAAAAATGTTATTCACAATTCTTCATGTTTCACTCCCGAATGTGCACAAACACAACATGGCGGTGACCACTTGTATATTCAGACTTGAGAAACTAAGCGGTGGTACTGAATTGTGTTGATATCACGTAAGTTTCAAGCGTACAAGACGCAAAAATAAGGGCGTTTTGTATAATTATATGTAATCGGCTGCAAATATGAATTCAAGCTGAAAGATTGTAATGAATATAATAGAACTTTCCATGAAGGCAGTGTTTATAACTATTTAAGATATTTCAAATTGAAAATTGCATTCAACCATTAATTATGTCAATAAATTTTCATAGAAGTTTAAGATTAAACGATAAGTACTTTTCGTTTTTTTTTTGTATGAATAAGATTTCTTCTCAAATTTTCAGGTTTTTTACTCATACGGTTCAAAAGGTACAGAACATTTTCGGTGTGCCATTTTCAGCGAATACACACTTTGCTTAATGTAGATACCAAATCCTCCCTACCTCCAAAAGCTGCATGGACTTGGCCAGGTGAGCGATTGAGGAGTGCCTTCGTGGCGATTATTGAAGTGAAGGAACGTATCAGTAACTGGTTCCGCTTCATGCAATGTCTTCTAAGAATCATTTCTCAACGAAGCTCCATCCACCAGGTGTGCAAACGTCAATGCTATGCTATGCTATGCAAACTAAAAGAAATAGCTATTTGGTGTCAAGGAACGAATCATTGAACTTGAGACGTTTAATTTGGTGTGACAAAGCAAGAGTTTTTTTTTTATAAATATGAAAATTTGAAATTTTATTCACTTTCATTAATTTCATTCATATTATATAAAGGTTCACGCTAAGAAGCATAACCTTTTGGTGGAGCCAATTCAAAGAAAACATAGTTCAAAACTCGAAGAGTTCAATCAGGGTGGCCACTCAATTTTCATTTTCACATTCCCGGTTTTTTCCCGGTTTTCTCGGACCAAATGTTAAGCATTTCTTGGTTTAAGACTGATTTACAGGTCGTGAAAAGCGTCACGGTATATGTGCGCCTGTGTGTTTTAAATTTAACCCGTGATTTTAATTTCCCGTGGCGGCAATTAAGTCTACCAAAAAAATACAGTCTCCTTGAAGTGTAAACCCAACCACGGGATTTACTCTGGAAACTAAAATTCATCTCTACACACTACTTCTTCGGCAGGAACAAAACATTTCCATTTGTTTTCGTGCGGGTTTTTGCAAGTTTGAATTCGAATAAAAAATAAAAAATAAATGTCAAAAGGAGAGCCGAGTTCCGAAACAGTTTAATTCGGCCTAGGTACCAAATATGTCATTAATTCGTCGATAATCAACAAAACCATGTTGCTATCAGGATAACCGATTTATTTCAAAGCAATTGAGACATTATTTATGAATTTATAGTCATTCATTTCTGCGAAATTTTCGATTTCCTTTACTTTTTAGACATCTTGACTTCACTGGTTAGGCTGAACAGATTATCTTCACGATCTTCGAATGATCTAAATTTGGCTAAATTTGACCGATAAACCGAGTAGTCCAGCTAAGATGTACAGATAATATGCACACGTAATAAACTAACTGTTCACATAGATCAAATAACAATGAATTAACTAGAACACCGTAGACCCAATGATGAGGACATGTTTTTTTCTATGTTCCCAACTATGGCCTGTTGTATAAATAATGTGGTAAAAACGTTGATATTGGTAAAATTTTAATGGAAATATATGAGTTTATTGATGTATATTTTTCAAATGGCTCATCTTAACACAAACCTAAGGAAACAAAAAAATCTCTGTAGAGTGAATTATAATGTTTTCATTATCGAACGGGCGATAAATCATATGTGAGAATCACTAGAGTGTTTCTAAGCTGTTTATTATAGTTTCTAATGGGAAATGTGATGATGGGTAGAGCGACGCCTGAAATCACTCAAAATTTTCACAGATCTTAATGAAGAAACACGCAAAAAGAAAAAAAAAGAGAGATAAAAAATACACACACACCCCAAAAAAAATGAAAAATCATGTGAACATAAATTCCCGGTTTTTCAGAATTCCCGGTTAATTCCCGATTTTCTCGGTTCTGTGGCCACCCTGTTCAATATTTCGGCAATAGTTAAAATTTGATTGTGTGTGGAATTTTTTTTTTTTTCATCAAATATGATCATCTATCATCACCTGAAAAAATCTCAATAAGGAACACAACACCCTGTATAAGATGTTGATATCGACAGAGCGGTAGTGCTAAAAGACGATACTTCACGTCAATACAGTGGACATTAGAGCCACACTTTTTGAGGCAATAATAATGCCTGAAATCATCTATAAAAGTGCAACTATTGATCATGATCATGAGCATGATTGACCGCCCACGGATGCAATTCCGTCATTACCAGATCAGCTGTATTTGCTAACATACATCTTCAATGTGTAAAAACTGGTGATCCATTATAAAGCAATACCGGCGCCGGCCGTGCCCGAATGCTGGTCAAGTAGGGAATGGGAAGGAACGTGTTGACATGATACTCGCTTTGAAGGAAGCCGAGAAATCCTCTGCACTTCCACGAGAAATCACTGGGATGTTGGATAGTTGGGGAAAGGTTAGCAGCTGGGTTCGTTTTGGTTGACGATACGCTGAAAGTATGTAGCACTATCCGCCAAAAAGCAATGGACCGCTCCAATGTGACTGAAAAGAGACAAGCATAACGAAAAACAAAACAAAACATAATAGACAAAATAAAACAGGATATTAGATATAGTCTTCAAAATATGGTAGAGATAAATTATTTGTTGCTTTGCAAACCAGCTCTCCTCGATGTCCTAGATGGCCAAGTCCTGCTGGACCCGCAGCTGCTGCCGTCGGCACTCGTCCACATCAACTCGGCCGTCGCCGACGTGTCGGAAACCTTCCGTTAGTAACATGATATCTGTTTCTAATACACTCTTCTTGCACCGATTAATTTACAAACTAAGCCTGCACACCAAATCAAAATTCATCTATAAAAGTGCAACTATTGTTGTAAACAAACTAAGAAAAAGTCACTCATTAAGTTGTGGTTTTCATTAATTTCTCCACAAATATGTTTAGAGTTGTATGCAGTATATATTTGAAAGACTCCATTGGGTGGACAACATTGTGTAAATAGTGTAGGACAACGTACACATTTAACGTACAAATTCCATGCTCGCCAGGCGTTATTTCCCACACCCTGATAAACCATGACCCGCATAATGGTATTCATTCATAAACCTCCAAAACCATTGTTTATGATTGCTCTAATTGTGGTATCGTCGTAAAATAATAAGATGTTAATTTTTCTCCTTGACACCACGACAGAGTTGCGAATGCTTCTTATCCGGTTGACCGAGGTGGAACGAACAATGACTCCATCATTGGCAAAATCTCTCACAAATATCGCTTTGCCACGAGCCACCCATCGTTCAAGGTTGGCGCGAACCGTCTTAGAGTACAGCTGCGTGACACCCGGAATCCTTCATTGTCGCTTACGGTGCTTCGAAAGAAGCACCCGATCGTTTTAATCATGATGAAATAAATTACCACACATTGGCACGCCCGCTTAGTTCGATTATTGACCCAGCATTCAACTTGAACTAATCAACAATGATGAGTTGGCATGTATTGCGAAAAATTTAAACGGATCGGTATTGGTCCCTGGAACGTTCGATCTTTTCTTCGCTCTTCACGCATATTTGCGATCGAGTTTGGTAATTATTCGTCTAGCATCGGTTTTGATCGGTTACTTTATTCGTCTGGCATGTCTTCCAATCGGTGTTTACGGAACTCGAACTGATTTAAACTATACATTTACGGAAGTTCCTAGGATAGTAACAATGCTTTTGTTGAGCGACCTGACAACATTTTGCGTTACTCAGTTCAAACATGTTTGGGCTTCGTTGGAATCCCCTTCAGCTCAATTGACGTCAAACATGGAAAGCATGCAGGTCGAGTGATCCATCCCACTCAGGTGAATTTGCATGGTTGAACAACCCACCTTTGCATACATAGGAAAGGTACTTGAAGGTACTTGAGGTAGAAAATCTCTTGAACGGAATCGGCCCCTTGGTTGGACATAGCTCTGCGGGGAATATTTTGATAAGATGAATGTAGACAACTAGGAATGAAAACCACTTGAGAATTTGCAAATCTGCTTTGGCAAATTGCCACTCGATCGTTCCTCTTGTCTTCCAGGCTGTGAGATCATGTTGAGGTGCCGTCATCAACAACCATCTCCGTCCGGTTTAGATTCTTTTCTTGTTGGAAATTTAGGTCAGTTTCTTGGGAACACCGGAGATGAAGAAGTCATATGAAAGTTTGCCCTGCAGGTCGTCACACCAGAGAGTCCAGAGAGCAATGTTTCGGATTTTGTTTTCTTTTCAAGTTGGTAAATTTTCAACTGACATCTGTCAGAAATCTGAACGTGATCGAAGCACACAGGAAAAAAAATCTGAATTTTCATTTTGATGTTAATATCAGAGCATGTAAAATTGTGTTTCCTTACACACGAAGCAGCAGCTTGCATGAAACAGTTGTAATAAAGACGAGCTTTTGTATACAACATCCTCCGCAATGGATGGAAGTCCCTGAACTTTACACGATTTATAAAGTCAATTTGTAAGTTCTGTGACGCTCTATTTATGTGCATGATATTGAACAGAAATTCACACTACTTTTAAGAGCTATGCATGATTGTTTTTGTGTTTTGTCGCATTTCACCATGAATGAATTGTTGAGCAAAGAGTTTGTTTGAATTATGTTGATAACAACGAACTGTCTTGTGCGGAATCGTTAATAATAGGATTTTCAATTTTTCCGGGAATCTACTTCCCGGCAAACGGGAAATAAACACTAAATTTCCAGGGATTTCTCGGGTCCCGGGAAATAAAATAACAACAAATTTTGTGTGACAATCACATATGGAGTTCATTTATTATTGCAGTAAAAAAAAACACATTTCCAGTGTTAAACTTAACAGTTCACTCGTTTGAAATATCAATCTCAGAAGCACAAGACATGTAGACGCTTAATTTCTGTTGATGTTGGCCTTAACGTTTCATATCATTCGACAGCTGGTGGAGATTTTGCCTATGCATTCCACTAAATTCAAATAGCGCAAGTTCTTATTACAAAACTTTAGAAGTATATCCAATTGTCATTACAAGCAGGGTAATTTAATCTCACTTTCAATTGAAAATCGTCGTGGGACGATGAACTTAACATTCATCCCTTTCAATTGAAACACATTATCTTCTTTTTAATTCTTAGTCAACTTCCAACCAACAAACAAACATTTCCGACTAAGCTTTTCGTTCGTTGTTGTTTTTTTTACCCTTGGGTTTCAAACAAGTAAAAAACAGAACAATAGAAATGCATGCCCTACGTGCGGATTTATTTCTGAGGTGTTCATTATTTTTAACGTTTGCATTTAAAACAATGGACAAAAATTGCCGATTTTTCTTGGGTTTACCTTCACCCGCACTGACGAGACTACCCATGCAGCGTCAATCATAGTAACTCATGAGTCAGCAGAAAAAAATTGACCATGTGCAAAAGGACGCTTGCATGTGTCGATCTCAGGGGACAGAAATTTACATGACATTTTGGTGGTGTGTATGATATTGAATAGAAATGAGTTGTTCATACTCGAAGAAGAATGAGTTACACATAAGAATGAGTTGAAAGAGGTGAGCAAATAAATTAGATCAAACACATTTTTCGTCGAATTGCGTATGTGTCAGTTCCAGGAGACGTAATTTTACACGAAATCTTTCTTTACGTTCCCCAAATTTTTACATACATGAGTTACGTCTCGTGTAAAATTCATAATTTCTTAGTGTGTACACATCAATGAAGCAACACAAAACATAAAAGAACATCGTAGAACAAAAATACTGTAAAGTGCTGAGATATTTCAAACATTGTCTAAAATATTGTACGCAAAAGCCTATCCTTCATAGAAAATCTTTCTTGCAAATTGAGATATCATGTGGAATGAAGTACAAATTTACACACATCAATATTTACTTCACAATGTAAATTTAGGTTTTTGTTTTCTGTAAGCTGCTAGTAAAAGAAGCGGTTGAAACTGAAAACGGCATTAAAAATATAAATGTTTAGTTATAATTGAAATAATAACCAGTATACTGTATATTTATGATTTTAAGGATAAAAAAGGTGAAAACATATTTACCTCGAGTTTTAAGCATGAGCCGAATCCTAGATCCAAAGACCCACATTAGAGCGCATTCCCCTATATAAAAATATTGACAAAACCAAAATGCAAAATTATACTGAAAACAATGAGTTTGATGGTGAGGTTACCATGACAACGCAATTTTTTATACTGTTTGAATCATGAAATACACAGTTCATTTGTGAGAATTTCTGTTAAATATCATGCACATAAATGGAGCGTCACAAAACTCGCACATTTAAGTTATAAGTCATGTAAAGTTCTGGGATATTCATATACATTGTCGATGATGTTGTATGCAAAAGCTTTTCTTTGTAAGAACTGTTTCATGCAAGTTGCTGTGTCGTGTGGAATGAAGCACAATTTCAAATGCTCTGATATTTACAACACAATGAAAAATCTGATATTTTTTCTGTGTATAGTAAAACAATCGGTATTTGTTTTGAGCCTTACTCCCAAGCAGACGGTCGTGGAAGGTTAAACTTACCATTACTTGAATGTTCTTTTGATGTACTTTTAGGTGCAGCTCACTATGTTTGCTCTTACCTGCAAATGCAGATACAGTATGTTGTAGAAAGTTGTGCATTTTGATATTACAAATAACTTATTAGAACATTATATTGTGCTTAAAATTAAATAAAAAATGTGTTTTTGACGGTTAGTTCTTATACAACGTTCTCTATATCTAATTGAGTGAAACGTACGATTTTAATGTCTTGGGCAAAGTTATTTGTATTGACTCTTTCGACAACTTTGCTGAAGACATAAACTCTCTATCTCAAAATCATAAACAAGTTGAATTTTGATCTCACTTTTAGGGGGATTGATCACAAATGTCAAAAAAAGCTGCGATCTTGTAAGCACTGGTAGCTCTTCGCAAGTAGCTGAATTCGTGTTATTGAGAAATTTCATCGCAAATGTGAGCTCTTCGTTTCGTCTTTCACCGATTCGCTTAAGAATAGCGTCGTAGGGCTGATTCGCAATTGAAGTCTTCTGAGTTTTCAGTTTGGTGATCAAAAAATTCAAAGTTCCTTCAGTCGTTAACATATTCGTGTCACGACGTCCAAGAGCGTCCGAGGCTAATTTGAGTGGCTGCAATGTGTTCATTAGATTTCGCATTGCTTCGACCTTTCTGTTTGCCAAACACAAATCCTTTTGGCCAAGGTCTTTCAATGTTTTTTTTTTTCGATGCCTTCCCAGACCTTCAAAAACCGTTCCAACATTATTTCGGTGCTGTTCCACCGGGTTTTGAAGTCCAGTAAAAGCTTCGAGCCCTGTTCGAATACTTTTGTGATCTTATCCTGCAAAAAAGTGTTCTTAATAGGAGATTTTCGAAATATTTTGACAATCTTCCGGATGTGCGTCAAGGTACCGCAAAAGGAGCAACTATTGGAAATATCATTACAGATAAACTGGTGTATTGTCAGAATTTTAATCACATGAAAAGTGCATCAAAAATGAATGTAACACATGAAAATATGTTGTGCTCAAATTTTCCGACTATCTTGGGTATCGAAACAAGCATTAAAAGTGAAGACATTGTTTGCAGTGATTATAATGTTTTTAGAGATGACCGGGACTAACTTTTAACACACAGAATGTCTGGTGGAGGAGTTCTCATTGCAGTTTCTTCAAATTTTAGCTTGGAACTCCTGGTTTCATCAAAATTTATAGAATTTGAGCATGTATGGGTGAAAGCACATACTGCTGGTGGAACTCATATACTCGCAACAGTGTATTTTCCACCAAATTTAGCTTGTAAGTCAGCATACGAAATCTTTTTTCAAATAGCTGAAAAAATTGTAACTAAATTTTCCCTTGAATATAAAGTTCATATATATGGCGTTCATATACAAGATGGTCAGACCAGGTGGTACAAGGTGCCCAAGGGATTGGAGAGGAGCAGCCACGAATCGGGCATTATGGAGGGATATTATGTATCAGGCTATGTTATAGTATTGTGACGTTATGGCATGTAAATAAAAATAAATAATACATGGCGATTTCAACCAGCGCAATGCAGATTTTATTCCTGACTCAGTAAATGAGAGCACCTCCAGTCGTTGGTGATAATGAAACGTTACAATTTATTTTTGAAAAACTTGCGTTTTTAGGCCTTAATCACTTTATCCTTTATGGAAAATGAGACGTTTCACACAGCAATCGAGTTTTCTGTGTTTGTGCATAAAAAACATAATCCAAATGAATTTGATTACGAGAATGTCTTTGATGACAACAAAGGCAACTATGACAATATCAAGTATAAATTGAGTAAGGCAAACTGGTAACATTAAAACATGTAAAACAAATCAGAAAAATGTTGGAAGTGCAGTAGGGATATTTTATAAACTGTTACTGGAAACAATTCAGAAAAAAGTTCCTCTGGCGAAAAGACGACGAAACTATGCTTCTAAAAATCCAATTTGGATTAACTAGCAAATTACTCATTTGAAGAATCAGAAACAAAAGGCTCACAAAATGTACAGAAATAAGAATAATCAAGCTAATTTGGAAAAGTATTTGAATATCTGCGACCAACTTAATTTAGCTATTTCCTCTTTTCGCTATTGACTATCTGAGTATAACGCAAAAACTGAAAATGAGATTAAATTATGTCCGAAAAATTTCTTCAATTACGTAAAAACTAAGCTTAAATCGTGCAACTTTCCAACAAGTATGACTTTGGACGAAAAACTAGGAGATAACTCAGAAGATATTTGAAATCTATTTGCAACATTGTTTCAAGAGACTTACACAAAATTTGCGGACAATGATCGTGATTTTGAATATTCCTCAAACTTTCCTGACTATCTATGTAATATTGATGTCAGTAACATTGTTGTACAAGACATTCTCACAGGTCTAAAACAATTAGACGGTAATAAAGGCGCAGGACCTGATAGAATTCGACCAGTATTCATGAAAAACCTAGGAACTGAACTTACAACTCCTCTACTCTGGCTGTTCAATATGTAACTGGATAGTGGTGAATTTCTGAAAGATTTGAAATAGTTTTTCCTAATTCCAATTTATAAATCTGTCAAAAAATTCGATATTCGAAATTATCGTGGCATTGCCATATTATCATACATTCCAAAAAAATTAGAATCAATCATAAATAAAGATGTTTTTAGCCACATTAAAAAAAGAATAACTAATGCACAACACGGCTTTTTTCAAAGTCCGCTGAACTACTACGAACTTACTGGAATTCGTCAATTACTCATTAAATGCAAAAAACAAAAAAACACTTCACACCACCTCCAACAAACCTTACAAACAACATCCAATTTTTTTTTTCTTTTTTTTTTTTCCCTCCCCTTTTAATAAAAAAAAAAAACCAACCCAATCAATCCCCCGCCCACTCCCTTTTTTTTTTATATTAATTTTTTTTTTTAAAAAAAAAACAAATAAACACACAAAAAAAATTAAAAAAAAATAAAAAAAAAAAAAAAAATAAATTTATTTTTTGCGTTCAAGTTTTCTGTACATGGTGCTGTAAAAGTCTATTGAAACTAAAGGGTGTTGCGATCATAATTTGGTCGACTTAAACTTGAAGCATTTCCTTTCATCGTGCATTAAACATTTTTGCACACCCCTCATTTTGAAGATGTGTGCGTGTAGCATCATGCCTATATTTTGATTTTGAGATAAGCACTTCAGTTATCAAAATGTCGTCGAAGGAAGAGAAGCAACGCATCAAAATTTGGCACGTGCATGGCGAAAATCCCAACTACTCTCACGCCAAGTTGGCGAAATTGTTGAATGTGGCTAAATCAACTGTTACCAACGTATCAAAAGTGTTCGGTGAAGGTTTCTCGACAGCCAGGAAAGCTGGATCGGGGGAAAATCGAAAGCCGAAGGCCACAGCGACGACAAAAAGAGTTGCCCGCTGTTTCGAGCGGAACCCCAACCTCCCCGTCCGAGATGTCGCTAATAAACTGAGGGTGGCGCCTTCAACCGTGGATAGAGCTAAAAAACGAGCTGGACTGTCGACTTACAAGAAAGTGGTGACTCCATATCGCGACGATAAACAAAACACGTCGGTCAAAGCACGATCGCGAAAGTTGTACACGGCGATGCTGACGAAGTTTGATTGCGTGGTACAGGACGATGAAACTTACGTCAAGGCAGACTTTAAACTTCCTGGACAGGAATTGTATACGGTAACTGGATGGGGAAAGGTGGCAGATATTTTCAAGCACATTAAACTGTCGGAGTTCGCGAAGAAATATCAGGTGTGACAGGCCATCTGTACTTGTGGCTTGAAGAGCAACGTTTACATTGCGACCGGAACCGTCAACCAGGAAATTTATCTGAGCGAGTGCCTACAAAAACGTCTACTGCCTTTCCTGAAGCGACACAATTGTTCCGTTCTATTTTGGCCGGATTTGGCATCTTGTCATTACGGAAAAAAGGGCATGAAGTGGTTTTGCTGCCAACAACGTTCAAGTGGTGCCCAAGGACAAGAACCCTCCCAACACGCCAGAGCTCCGCCCAATCGAACAATATTGGGCCATCGTCAAGTGGAACCTTAAGAAGACTCAAAAAGCTGTTGTGAGCGAGAAACAGTTCAAGTCAAACTGGCGTTCTGCGGTGAATAAAGTGGACAAGGAGACTGTACAAAATCTCTTAACAGGTGTTAAATGAAAGTACCGGCATTTCGCATTCGGTAAAAAGGAAGCTTAGCTGATTATTTCTCCTGTACTCTGAATTAACTGAACTTGAAAAACAAAAAGTATTTGTCTTATTAATAAATACTTTGATCCACTCACACACATTACTGTTTGACATAATTTTGATCGGAACACCCTTTAAATGTTAAAAACATGTAATCTTATAACGTATAGCAGAAAACAAAGCACGCCAAATGTTCAAGTTATATTAGGAATTGAAAAAGTACAAAATTGCGATAAAATAAGATATTAAGGGATTATTCCAGACTCAAAATGAACATTTGCGGATCATTATAACCCGATAGTTCATAAAACAGGCAATATGCTTAATTTTATAAAACGTATCGGATACCACTTTCTAGATCCGTATGCAATAAAAACGCATAATGTTGCTTATGTGTGGTTATTAGAATATTGTAGTATTGTTTGGTCCCCTTATATGAAAAAAAAATATGAAGAACTAATAGAGTCAATCCAAAAACTGTTTTTATTTTATGAACTACGTAGGCTAGGATGGACAGCATATGAAGCTCCCAACATATGAAGCACGTTGTATACTGATCAATATTGATACTTTGAAAGAACGTCGAGATTATGCAATGATATTGTTTGTTGATGATTGGGTATCACAACGTATTGCCTCAACTGATCTTTTGTCAAAGCTGAATTTATATGCCCCCACTCGACAATTACGTAATCGTAACCTATTCGAGGTAGATCGTCATCGTACAAATTATGCTTAATTTCGATTACTAAACCATATGATGATTGTATATAATCAGCATTGTGAAATAATTGACTTTTTTACAAAATTGGACAAAATTGAAAACCATTTTAAACACTCTTCGAATTAATAGAATTAATATTTTATTTTAGTATAAGATTGTATCCATGTAAGAATTATCCATGTAACAAAACGGTCAAAAAGCCAAGTGATTGATAAGACCAAGTGCTGTAAAAGCCCGGATCTTACTAAATCTTAGTAAAAAAAAGACCTTCGGGTAATTACTGGTCTGTTGACTGGTCACTGCCCGAGTCACCTAAATGAAATTTTAAGAATTCATTCTACAGAATGTCGTTTTTGCCAATTTGAAACTGAAACTAAAGAACATATATTCTGCAATTGTGGAGCATTATTTAATCAAAGGATGTCAATATTTGAAAAGAGGTTACTAGAGCCCCCCGAAATTTGACAAAATGATCCTGGTAGGATATTAGACTTTATAAAACAAGTCGAGCCTAACTTGGATCAGGGGCTATGTCAACCAATGTCCATCACACCTTAATTGTGGCAGGATATTTGACTTGCACCAAATCAAATATGGGTCATACAGCAATAATCGTAATGAATGGAGGCAGTTGTGTTTTGGCTGTACTGAAGAAGACAAAAAATAACAAAACGGTCTACTGTTGTTTGACGTCTAAGAAATAAATAAATAAATAAAACGAGCAGAGGATATTGCAAGAGTTAATAAGTCAGCCGACAGAGAGAAGCTAATAATGCAATAAAAGAACTGAAAATAAAGAAAACTAAACTTTTGGCATATGCAGAGAAAAAGGCTGCTGTCTTGGACGTTAAACTAAGTAAGGTGAGGAAGTTCTGAGTTTCCTTTTAAAATAAACTAATCTATATAATGTCTATACAACACGAACATAGTTCTGTATTATTTTGATATGCGTATTTTTTTTTAAAGTAGTAAGGTTTCCATGTAGAAATATCCAAAAAAAGCTATAAATGACAATGTCATTGTGGTTTCATTGCAGCTTTTTATTATTATATTGGTGAAAAATTAACCGGGAAATTCATAAATTCTAACCGGGAAAACCGGGAAAAAACCGGAAATTTTCAAATCAAAATTCTGTGGCCACCCTGTGTACTGAATCCAACATAAAAATGACCGAGTTTCGTTCCACTGCGGTGGGTTATTAGGAAATGAAATTCAGTCAACCTTTACAGGTCCTTGGTAAAATCAAGAAGAAAAAATTCATTCTTCCATGTATCTTATATGCAAGACTGCAAAGTGGGGCTCAAGAATAAATTTAAACTCATTAAGCTGCTCCTAAGGCAGCGTACCTTGACTAATGAAGCCGATTCAGCTAATGATAAAATTACCACTTTTACCAATCGTTCCCTAGTACACGCAACTTTTAATAACCTTGAAAACAATTTATTTAAGCTGTCAGTGAAACTAAAAATCTTGCAACACCCATTTCCAACATGTATGACGACAAACTACCATATTCAACTTGGATGCATTTATTGCTTAGATATGCACCTTTGAAAACAAACCCGATATTATACCTTCGGGAAACTGGTCCAAGTATTGAGCTTTGTAACTCTCTCTACAGCTAGCATGTTTCAATTCGTTTAAAATGTTGAACGAAGTTTATACTTTCTTGGCCCCGAACTCTAGCATCGTTAGTGGGCAAAGAACACTAAATTTGTAATAACCAGAAGAAGACAATGATTTGTGTTCTTGGTGTTGAGAGTCTTTTTCGTAAATATAAAAAGCCCATGCAACACAACTAAAACACTAAGTGAGTCACAAAGACTTTACCTCAAACGAATTGTAACAAGTGTAAATAATCCAGTTTTGCTTATGATCATTTGTTAAGAGGAGTGAGACCAACAACAAATAACAAAAATATAATAAATTAAAAAAATACCCGTAATAACAAACACACAAACCAAACATCAAAAATACACAACATCCCCCCACAAACAGAAAAAAATAATTAATAAAATAAAAAAACAAAATTCAAAACCGCCTTGCTAGCCGGGGTGGGGGAGACAAACAACCACCATTATGGGCCAATGACACCCTTCCACACAAAAATAAAACTCGAAAATAATACAAAACAACATGAACACCCACCCACGCCCACGTCTCCCCCCCCCCCCCCCACCCCCCCCCCCCACACACACACACACACACAAACAAAAACAAAAAACATGGATTACATATTTTTTACTTTATATCAATTAACAACAAACAACAACAAAAAAAAGAGAATGAAGAAGAACAACAAGTAGAAGAGGTCTAATAAAAAAAACGCAAAAAAAAACACCCCAACGAGAGGTGCTTACATACTGAAATGTGCCCTGGAATTGACATGATGAGAGCCCGATTCTAAAACTATTATTGAAACTATGATTGACAGTGGGGTCAGTTTAGTAAGTTTTTAAGTAAAACTAATCAGATTTCAACCAAAACAGTAACAGATTTTTATTATATTCAATTCAATTTCATTGGCGAACAAACCTCTAGTGATGTTACCGAAATAAAGAAAATAAAACCAATTCATGAACAATCACATAATGAAGATTAGCTACAAATTGATGCCTTATTGAAAGCCACACGAAGGGCAGCGAGAGTCCTGGCATTCATGGAACCACAAGCAGCACTTGGAACATTTGATCCAATCCTGTCCTTTGTCAGAAAAACTGAAACAACAGCCACATACTTCGCAGAGCGTATCTTGAGCAAGCACCGTTTTAGTTTGATTGCTCTTTCCTTTCGGACGTCCTCGTTTGCGTTTGGGTGTTTCGGCATCACTGTTAGAAATGTGTCTTGTTTCAGCTTTGATCACCTTCTCTAGCTGATCAATATCCTTCAATGCCTGCGATGACTTCAACCCATTTCGGCTGGGGCTTGACGTTATGTTTCGAGCTTTCTCCCTCTTTCGTCCACCGCCAACTTTTCTGGTAACTGTTTTCGGTAGCGGTAGGATTTCCGCAGGAGATCCTATTTGAAGATGCTTCGAACAGACAAACCGGCTGGAAAATTCGAATCCAACGGCGCCAAAGTAGCTTTCGGAGTCCGCATGTTGTTAGCATCCACTTTTACAATCCCTTTTGGAGCGATATTTTCCTTTTCGTTTGACAGTGAATCGTTGATATCTCCTACCTCATTGTGCATTCGCGAAGGTCCTGCTTCAGTATCGGCTGCGTTGGATTCAAGAGCTTCGTTACCAAGTTCATTGTTTAAACGATCGGTTTCTGGGTCTGCTGGAAGAACGTCCGTTACGTCAGACAGCGCAAAATCATTATCGTTGAAGATAAACCGGTTCAGCGGAAAAATTCCTGCCTTACGGAATCCGTTGACACCAAGAGCCGCGTTAGAAGTCTTCATGAAAGCCGAACCGAAAAGCCGGCTGATTTCGTTCAGGTGACAACCCTACCAGGAATGCACTTGAGGAAACTCTCCACTTCCTTCGAGAAAGCCGTCTTGAGCGGCCCCATGTAGCTTATGTCGAGAGGCTGTAGTTTGTGGCTGCAAAGGGGCGGGGGGGGCAAGCACACGACTGTCCGAAATCAAAAGAACCGGGTTATCAGCTGTTGGACGCGTGTACTTTAGAAAATGCTCGAACCAGGTGTTAAATTCTTTCACAGTCATCCAACCGGAAGAGTTGCAGACAAATACCGTGTCTGGTGGAGCACCTTCCATAAGACTGGTAGTCAAACGGGCCCTAGGGAATATCATCATAGGTGGCAGTATTTGTCCCGTTGCTGACATGCAAATGCTTGCAGTGGAAAGTAGCCCTTTTTCCGCCGATGTCACAGCTCCTATTTGTCGTCGGCCTTTCAAGGCAAACACTTTGGAACGTTTCGTTTGCACCTAAGAATACATAATGCGTCAAAACATGCATCTTGTTTGAAAATGTGTACAACTTACGTTGAGCACAGAGGTTTCATCGACGTTAAAAATCCTGCATCGATGCAGCACATCGAAGAAGTTGTCGACCGCTATCTTGTTGAATGCTTGCAACCTTGCAGCTGAGGTAGCCTCAGGAGTACGGAGCGAGAGCCAGCTGTGTCTTCGTATTAAAAACATGTGCTTTCCCGTTGCGTTTGGCCAGCTGGAAGGCAAGGCTCCGGATGTCGCGGGTGGTAATTCCGTAGCATCGAACCTCAAAGTCCACAATGTGGGCCATTAAAACAGCTTCCTCGGCAGGTGTGAAAACTGTTTTGAATGAGCTGATTTGTTTCACCTCCTGGCCCAGTACTTCTGCAGTTTTCAGATAGCGGATCAGCGTAGGTCTTGAAATTCCATGGTCCTTGGCTGCTCGTTCGATGGACGTTCCACTCCAGCGGACAGCAGAATCTATGGCCGCTTCCATGGCCGTTTTGGACCACTGCTGCCTTCCCGATTGTCTTTTGTACGTTCGCACCATCACTGCCACAAAAACACTGCGTAGGTAAACAATGTAAACAAGTCAACAAAGTGGGCGTTGAGGTTAGATTCCAGAAACAAGTGGCGTTTATTTTGCCCCTACTAGAGGTGTTCGTTTCGCCCCTAATCGACTATATTAATTTGAATGCATTTTTTTTAAATACATTATTGCAAAAAACAATATTGTGATTAATGTCAGCAGCGATAAAAAGAACGTGTTTGGGACAAATAATTGAAATATAATATACTAAAAATACAATATTTTTTTTTTTTTATTAAAAAAAAAATAAAAAAAAACAAAACTGTTTAATAATTTTTAATATTATATATATATATTGTTAATAGATAATAAAAAATGTTTTTTTAAAAAAAAATAAATTTTATATTTATAAAAAAAAAAAATAACTAACTTTTATTTTTAATTTAAAAAAATTTTGTTTTTTTTTGTGTGGGTGTTTTTCCCCCCCCGTGTTTTTTTTCCCCTAATCCCCCTACGTTGTTATTATTATTGCTATTGTTTTTAATAACATGAATTTCTGTCTTAGGTTAGTTCGTCATGCCAGTGCAGCGACCTACACCATACAAATCTAACCAATCAACACATGAGCAGGGCTGGCAAATGTCATTTTCAATGAAAAATGACTTACGATTTTTACCGAAATACTTCTGAAAATCTCATCGGGCGAGAAAACGATGATGGAGATTTTCTTCAAAATCTCATCGATTTTTTCGTCATGACAGCACGTGACAGTGTTTTGGTCATCGCTCCTACAAGCACATTTATTGATATAATTGTGAGTTTTACCACAAAACTTCAAAAACAATTTCCATTCAGTCGATAACATATTATTGCTTGGCTAATTTTAAGTAAACTAGTAACAAATTTCTGAAACAAAATCGTATGAGAAAAAATCTCATTACTGCATGATGGTATAAGAATGACAAGAAAGCTCATGATAGTTCGTTTCTTCTCGTGACAGTGAGATGGCCTATTTTTTCATCGTCATATGATGGACGTGAGATTTACCAGCTCTGCCCCCCCCCCCGTTCGTTCGTTCGAAACCCCCCGACAGAAGAAAAATAACCCACAACCACCCCCCCCCCCCCGGATATTTAGGAAAATAAAACACAAAAAAAAATTACCCACAAAACCAATATTTTGTGTATCAACCATACTTTCATGCAAGTGACCCCATTTTCGGACCTCGCTGTTGACCTTTGATTTGAAAATGATGCTTTTGATGCTATATCAAGAAAAATCGATACATAATTCCCAATTCACCCAAACAATTCATCATAATGTGCGTTGTCATTGCTCAGCTCATACTCGAATGCGTTGTTTGGATTAGAACTCTAAACGGACGCATGAAGCTGAACGCTATATTCAATGCAAACCAAAAGAGAAAGATAGAGAAGAAGAGAGGACTTTGAATATGAATAGCTTTTTATCGAATAATCAAGGTTGCCTTGATTATTCGTCGATTATGATTGTTTTCCTAACACTTTACCAGAAGAGGTCAGCTTGCGTGATAATTTTCAAGCACGGTTTAATCAACAAAACCATTAATAAGATGATTCATCGAGGTGCTCTCATCAACCATCATAAAATGACATTGTTTCGGTGGTTGGGAAAAAATATTGACACACAATTTCCGACCGGTTCAAGGCCACATTAGGAGCGCTAAATGATTGAAAATATCGTCACTATAGTGGGGTCTTATTATTGCACGCCTACACAGAAAAAAAGCGTTCCCGAAAAAGAAAGCGGACAGTGAACTAGTGTTCATGATTACGTGATTCATCATATAGTTCAGTTCACGGTGTATTTTTGCTTGTTCTCGAATTCATGACTGCAGTTCACGGATATGGGCAATGATTTTCTTCCGTGTACAGATGTTTGGTCCGGTCGAATATATATAGTTCGGACTTTGATATAACTTCCATAAACGAAACCACACAATATAAGACCTTATACGTTGGTTGGCGACCTCTCAATTTATGACCGTGGATGTGCATCCTAAACAATAAGATGAGAACGCGCAAAACGCTCACTAAATGAGCGTTCAACGTGAAGAAGAAAAGGAACAGTAAATATAAGACATTGTATTGCACTGAAGCCGCTGCCAAAATGGTGTGAAAATTCACACATTTGATCGCCTTGGTTGAAGGACGAATAAATTTGCAAATCAAACAAATGCCGAGAATACATTTTGTAGTTTAAATAACATTGGCAGAATATTAAGCTGCTGGCGGAAAGAGAAGTAATGGAATGAAGCTCGATCCACCCAATATTAGGACGCGACAAACTGGCTCTATCTCGGAATTGTTATGATGAAATGAAAAAGGAAAAAAAATGTCTCATTTCAATATGGCTTTGATGAAATGCCGAACTTTTCTTGAAAAAACTCGCATCATCTCTCGGATTCTACTCGTTAACATGAGCAGCCATTTCATTCCACCACTCATCATCTCTGCAGCATCTTGTCCAGTCTTTTTCAGCTTCCGTTTAACAATTGCCCAATATTTCTCGACTGGACGAAGTTGTGGGCAATTGGGTTCCTTTTCGATTAGATCCAACCTGTTGTCACACTGAAGTGTCTCTCGACTGTACTTGCAACTAACCAAATTTGGCCAAAACTTTACAGGCCGGTTGTGTGTTTTGATGAATGGTGAATTGCTTTTTTTGACGTAGGACTTACGCCTCTCTTTTATATTCCTGTATAGGGGCGCCGTTCTGAAATTTCTGAAATCGCAAGCGTTACGCGGGTTTGGAGACTTTGAACGATAATATATCCTCTCTGGCCCACAGACATTTTACAATAAGTATTTCATTCGCAAGGTAGAACATCAAAGCTGAATCCCTGTTGCAAACATAATTCATAACGTTTGTTTAAACTAATTAAAATGTACTTAAAAGAAAAATGTCTAAACGCACAAAGCTACGTGGGGGGAGGGCGGGTCTGAGTTTATCAAAACTAAGTCTACGTGGTTTATGAACAGGCCCGTATCAACTCTAAGCAGCAGCACACTCTACTACCTAGCAGCAGGAGTGTTTGACAATAAGAGGACCAGAATTATCCACGTTACCTGCTGCTGGCCATCCGCAACGATGAGGAGCTGAATAGACTTTCCTCCGGTTTAACCATTTCACAGGGTAGTGTCCTGCCAAACGTCTTGCAGCTCAAGAAGACTGAGAAGAAAATTTCAATCGCGAACCATGTTCCCTCCGTAAACAACTAAAATCCGTCCTTTTCAGGACGATCAAATCAAGCTGCCAACTAAAGAGTTGTTTGATTGAAATTTCTTTTGAGCTTATCGAAATTTTCATTACCACGCACCGGCCCAACATGGCGTTGCTTAAAAATGGCCAAATTAATCGTCCACATCATCTTCGTGGTCAAGTGGTTAGCGGCGTCGCCGGCGTTCAAGCGGTTGCCATGAAAATGAGGTTTCGATTCCCGCTCCAGCCTGTGGATCTTTTTGCAAAACGAAAATGTCCAAACTTGTCCACTGGGTGTTAGGTTAAGTTGTTCGTAGTTCGCTCTACACCCAACATAAAAAAGCAAGATTGTAATATAATTCCGCATGATTTTGTTCCATTTCGTTCTGTGGATCGTAAGTTGGAGGAAAAATCCAACATTGGTTGTGGGTAAAACAGCAATTCGCTTTGAAAACTTAAATATGTGCGAGAAGTTGTGCGCAGTGGTTGAGTAAGAGATGGGAGCCCGAAAGTCAGATGACTCACTACAATAAAATATGAAAGTTTGAGACCGAGATTTAAACTGAGACTGTCAACATGGCGGCCCTAGATTGTAACCATTCAGCAACTTTGACAAACTAAAAACATTGTAATAGAAACCTTACATGTGGTTCGCTTGGCGAGGAATTCAGGGTACAGCATTGAAGCAAATGGATATATTTTACACCAAGCTGTGTGCAACCTGTCGCTCTCACACACTTGCATGGCTTTGTTTATTTCATAAAACGCTTTGTCGATGATCAGTGAGAACAAAAATAGAACACTTGACGGCACCATTACAACAGTGGCCAATAGCGTTGCATCATTTTGTGCTATCGACTCATCCATATCCAATTGATATGTTGATGATGATTGAATAAGGACACTACAGCGATAAATTTGTTTCGAGCTATTTGTGCCTGCGAGTCGCTTGCACACACGTGCATACCCAACAAACATCGGTGTTGAATTAGAGCTTGTTCAAGCAAATTTGGAGAAGCTATTCAGCTGTTTCTTCTAGAATAGCTGAATAGCTTCTCCAAATTTGTTTGAACAAGCTCTAATTCAACATCGATGTTAGTTGGGTAGCTTCATTTGTACCACAAAACGCTTTGTGGATCTAAATGGGCAAAATTGCCTTTCTGAATCATGCGGATTTCTCAAGATATGATAGCAAAAACTGCAATTACATTTTATTTTTGCAACCTTCTCAACTTTTGGGAATAGTTCATTGTTCAGTATGTACAATTTACAGTTGAAGATGGTGTAAATGCCTATTTTTATCGTAATATTACGTGCTGCCAAACACTCAGGTCGTCCTGCAGCTCAAGAAGACTGATAAGAACATTTTAATCGCGAACCGTGTTCCCTCCGTAAACACAGGACCCATTTAACACTAGCAAGCACGTTGGACATTCAACAAACAAACTATCATTAACAGTTAATTCGACCCGAACTGCAGTTTCTATATATTTTCGTGGAGCACCAATAGCGGAAGAAGAACCGGAGCCTCACACACCAATAGCATAGGGTTTGATGGTTTTTTAGACAATAAAATTTACCAATTCGATGACATCAATTTCTTCACATCAACAAGCAGTCCTACGTCAACTTTGCAGTTATGTCACTGACATAACTCCCCCTTTCGTTTTTTTTCAGGCGCTCTTCCTTGTGGAGCTTTGAGTCCGTAGACTCATTTGTAACGATTGCGGATACCAAACATCGTTGAAGTATGCTTCTTCAAATGCTTTTCCAGGACCTCTTTACACCCTTATCAATGAAAAACAGTGATAGACGACCTTCCGCAGAAATCGCTTCCCAAACCATGACCGAAATATGATTTTGGAAGCGTTGAACTGCGTGAATTGGGGAAGGGATATCCTGAATACTCGCTGCATAGACCCTGTCATTTTGAGCGTTGAAACTTTGCTGCAATACGAAATTTTTCTCATCCGAAAAAAACATGCCCCCCGCCCGACCAACAACCAACAACAACCAACGAAAATTGTTTTCTTCTCGTTTTCCCCCAAACAATGAATTTTTTTTTTTTTTTCCCGCCCCAACCCCCACCCCCCCCCACAAACAGAAAACAAAAAATTTCCCCAGGAGACCCCCACCCCAGTAAACATTAAATAAAAAAAACAAAAGAATTCGCCGAATCCCCCCCCCCCCCCCCCTAACAAACCCGTTGGTTCCTACCCCCCTAGGACGGCCTGGTTTTTTCTTTGGATCGACGGCTCCCCTCGTCCTCCATCTTCTCAACGTCCGGTCGATTAACCCATTTCCGTCCGCTGTTGCGTATACGCAACAGTGGTTTTGAAAAATTCGTGTATGCATGTACGTTGAATACGATCAAAACAAATTAGTTTGTTTGAAAGGTATATCCTTTGGCTATCTTACTGACTGTGTTCACACACACCAATAGAAAAAAAACTCACAAATTGCATTGTATGAGTTGGTACATGTCTTATGGACACAATTTCAATCATAAACTAGAAGTTACTGGTTATATTTTTTGTCGTTTCACAATGGGAATATGTTCACAAAAGGCCAAATATTATTTGTAGCTAGTTAACCATCCATTAAGAAGGTGTGGCTGAGTGTGTACCATTTGAGCTTAAAATGTATGTTGCGTATACGCAACGCTGGCGCGTTGCTCGACAAATAAATATTGCCATATACATGCCAAGAATGACATTAGTGATATTTTAAGCCCATACATTACTGTCCATTTGTAATTGTTCAGATAATGAACACGTGCACCGAAAGCTATTTAGAAATTTGTATGGAATTTACTTATTAACCCAAGAGCGTTCCATGGTTGTTAAACCATTTAAAATACACCTAAATTGTGCCCGTATTGCATACATACAACCGATCATGAGTACAAAATTCTTATACATGCTTTATTTTTGTTCCCGTCCCGACTTTGACGTCCTTTTTTCCTCTAACAACCAACACTCATACACTCTAACGTAAGAATAATTATTAACATGTATCTGTATGTTGTTTTAGCGCGTTTTCCTATATGTCAAACGTTATGCTTGATTCCATTCATGATTTGATCTTGTTATCCCGATAGTCTGTTTTGAATTATTGCGCGTAATAAATGGCAACACGAACGCTTCGCAGTAACAGAAAATTAGTGGAAATCTTGGAACAGTCCAGTGACAATGGACACGAAGAGGAAGCGATTGTTTTCAACGAAACCACGGACATTATTTACATTCCCCCGGCAACTGTTGATGCATTGAGCGATGAAGAGCAAATTGATGATGAGAATTTGATGAATGACATTGATCCAACTCTCGAAATTGCTGGAGAGTTTGAGATAAATTATGCATCGACAGTGAAAGACTTTTCTAGACCCTCAACGAGCACTGCTCATTCGGAAAGCGATAGCTAAATTTGGCAAGCCAACGTGGAAGAAGCTCAAGCGGTATTCATTCAAATTCCCGGAGATAGACGAAGATGTTGTTACACCTTTGGAGCAAACGATCGTTCAAGATCATGGTAAATGGTTTAATAATTTTGCAATTCCGTGATTTATTTTTGGTTCTCCTCAGACGGCAAATCTCCATTCGACCTGTTTCGAATGTTTTTGGATGACGAAATCATCGATATGATCGTTTTGAACACAAACATCTACGCTGGACAGAAGAACATCACCTTTACCACCAATCGAGAAGAAATCTTCCGCTTCATAGGGATTCTTCTTCTGTCCGGCTATCACACAGTGCCACAAATCGAGAACTATTGGTCGGTTCAGCCGGATCTTGGACTGCCGATAGTTGCACAGTCCATGACTCGGTACGCTTTCCGAAGACTCAAATCAGTTTTGCATTTAACAGACAACGATCACATAGATAAATCAGACAGACATGCTAAAGTTCGTCCTCTAATTGATCTTCTAAACAAAAAGTACAAACAAGTTGGAATTTTTGCCACGCATTTGTCGATCGATGAACAGATGATTCCGTATTTCGGTCGACTTAATTGCAAAATGTTCATTAGAGGAAAGCCAATTCGCTTCGGATTCAAACTATGGTGCTTATGTTCCGATTCAGGATACCTTTTTCATGTCATTCCATACGCAGGTAAGTTCATTCAATGAAAGATTGAATTTGGCGCATCTATGATTCTTTTCATTCCGTTCACAGGAAAAGCAAGTTCATTTGATAAAAACATTGGACTTTGCGCATCAGTGGTTCTCTCCATGATCGAATCCATTGAAAATCCAGAAGTTCATGCGTTTTACTTTGATAATTTTTTCACGTCATATTATTTATTCTGTTTGCTGAATGAGAGAAAGATTCGAGCGATCGGAACTGTGCGATCCAACAGACTGAGAGGAGCGAACGACATACTTCAAACAGGCAAAAGTCTGAAGAAATATGCGTACGATATGTGTTTTGAGAAGAATAATTCGATTTATGTGTGTCGCTGGCAAGACAATTCCGAAGTGACAGTTGCTTCAAATTTCATCGCAGCTGAACCAGCACAAAAAGCTTCAAGATAACGGGTGTCCACTAAATAATGAGAACGAAAAGAATGGGTCAGGAAAAAAATACCAGTGAAGTTTTGTTCAAACTGATTTATTTTATTAAAAGGGTCAACTTAAATCTTCAAACTAAGTTTAGTGAATATTGTCATATGGTCCGTGGTCCGCCGTGCGGCGCAGCTTAGTCGTTATGCTGGAACATGACCGTTGGACGGCAGCCACATCGATTTTTCGGATGCAGCTTTTGATCCTGTTGGTAAGTTGCTTGGTGTTCTTGGCCTTCCAATTATCCTTGTATACCATGGAGCTCAAAAGACCGAAGAAATCCTCGATAGGACGGCACTGTGGCAAATTTGTCGGATTCCGGTCTTTTGGGACATATGGTATATTTTGGCTCTCCAAAAACGTTAGCGTTTTTTTTGCGTAGTGCGATGATGCCTTGTCCGGCCAAAACACGTATTTGCCATCCGAGTGATGTTGTTTAAGAAATGGGATGAGTATTTTCTGCAAACACTCTCTTTGGTACACCTCCTGGTTGATGGCCAAACCGCTTGGTTTGAACCACGGCTTCGAAATACCCTTATCGGATATTACGATGTATAACACAACCTTCGATTCAAATTTGTGCTTGAACTTATACATTACTTTTGGAGGAGTAGTAGATTTGTCCTTAGTGTAGAATCGGTCGTTTCCCGGTATCTGAGACTTCGAAAGAGGAAAGTAGCTTTCGTCGTCCAGAACGAAAGATTTTCCGCCGTAATTCCGAGTCATCCAGCGGCATTGGGATTTCACGGTTTGAATCTGCTCATCTGTGTACTCTGGGGATCTGGTTTTCTTTCTACACACTATTCCTTCTTTCTTTAGCGTCTTGCAGATGAGTGACTTCGAACAATGGAACTTTCGGGCTGCTTCCCGTTGACTTACCGAATCCTTGTTGTTGAACATGCTGCGCAGCGAGCGGAGCGTTTTCTCATTCATTATTTTCGCTGGACGGCCGCAACCTTTCTTCCGGGTTACTCTCATGCATGCCAGGATACGGTATACGGTGGATACCGGAACTTTTTCACGACAAAAATGGTCCACCGTGTATTTTTTTCCACGATCTTCGTTCGCTTGAAAGAATTGTACAACGCGCGCGCGCAGTTCTTCCTGTTTCGACGGCATGCTGAACACGACTGAACATGTTAGAGTGAAATAAGAGTGTATGAAAATTTTCTGGAGAGTGCAACGATTCATTCATCTAAAGTGACATTTCTATGCGGCCGTTTTTGTTCTGATGGAAAAGTATTGAAATCATTCTCATTTTTTAGTGGACACCCGTTATTCGCGGAAAAAAAAAAAAAAAAAAATTCCCCCCCCAAAAAAAAAAAGACAAAAAAAAAACCCCAGGGGGGGGGAGATTTGCAAGACAAAGCGGTCTCAAACCCCCCAAACCCCTTTCCGGGGAAAAAGTGGTGATGGCCCCTGTTCACTAGTTGTATTAACACAGCCTCAGTGAATGCATGGAAGATCCAGTGCCTCATCGCTAAGAAGAATAAAACCAAAACTCTCTCGCAACTTCAATTCAAGTCGGAACTGACACGAGTTCTCTTATTGTTTGTTGAGAAACAGCCACCAGAAGCAGAAGATTTTGTATCAGACTTGGATGCTGAAGATACGCAGCGACCAAGAAAACTGCCGCGATTGGTAGTCCGCGAACACGTTACAATGGAACATTCAAAGAAACGCAGATTGAGATGTGCTCAGTGCCACTCACAAACGATCTATCAATGTAAGAAATGCAACGTCGCCCTTCACCCAAAATGTTTCGATATTTATCACGAATGAATTTTCAAAACTTGTGTCCGAACGTTTAAAACAAAACTGTAACTTCGTTTGAATTATTTGATTTTTAATAAATCATTATTTAAGAGACAACTCTTTCATTTTCTTTCATTTGCCCAAGAGCATTCTATTTGTCGAGCAATGCGCCAGTGTTGCGTATACGCAACATGCTGTCACGGTGTTCCTAAGCGTCAAAAAAAACCTCTAAAAATGCTAAATTTCATTAATGCATCCCCAAGACTTATATTTTGATATCGTCGAAAAAAAATGTTTTGTGGAAAACGTCGAAAATGGGTTAATGTGCGGCATATTGCTTCCTTCCGGGTCTCGGTTAGTATCTGGTTGGGACGCTTTCCCGCCAAATGCAACTGCAAAATCCGTTGTCTTTTGAAATCCATATTTTTCTTAGACACTTCCTGTCGACGGAATCAAGCTAACACTAGTTTGTTTACTTATTAATCAGTCCCTCCTTAATATGCTGGCAACCAGATGGCTCTTGCAATGCGAATTCCACACTGAAACAAAATACTGCGTCACTTATTTGGGCCTACCCTGTAGTGTGATGGCGGCTTTTCATTGGAATGACAAGGTACCTTCAGCTACGGTAAAGAGCCGATTTGGACCGATCCTAAAGAGTGTTGTACTCGAATCCACTTAAAATAACTATAGAGGGATTTGGTGATATTAGAGTCTCTAGAAGCATTTCATGCCTTATGGCCAAATAATGCTTCTATTTAATTCCAAGCTCATTCGTTTAGTACTAGCCGGAGGACTTGGTTTTATACCCAATGCTTTCATTGTCTCCAAACCACCCATATAGTGGGCGGAATATTTTAATTTGAGAACTCAATGCAGACGTCTTCCAAATTTGGCTGATCGACAGGCGTTCGGTGGCTAACCACCTGGTACCTCATACCAAGAAGCCAAGATGTGGACCGGACAATTCGACGAAGTAGGAACCAGAATTAAATATTCAGAAACTGATGAGCAACTCTTCAGCATAATGCTTTATGCTCACCGATCAGAAACTTATAACGCGAATCAATAAAAGCAACTTTAATCATCAACGAAGCGGACATCATAAAAAATTCTTACTTTACTAAACATGTTGCTCATCTCAAAGGTTCATATCTCTCCGCCCCGGTTTTCGGAATGCGCAATAACATACGGAGAACGATTCACAAATATCAATATGGAAATCCCGGAGATCTCATCCATTGTATTGAAGGTAAACAAGACTAACATAGTTTACCCTATTTACGAGCACTTCAATTTTTCTTCTTTTCTTGGCTTTCAAGCTTAAGGAATGTATCGAATATAAGCTATCCACATACATTTGCGTTGTACGCATGTATTTGTGGTGGTTTTTTATGCTCTGAACACTGCATGCTGTGCGTTTGACTGTCAGCTTTCTTTTGTTTACTTGTTTGTGCGGTTCAAATTCTGCGTTTTCAAAATGTCGTGTATTGAAAAGGAAGTGAAAATTAAGGTTCTGGACACATGGCTAAGTGAGAAGGGTATTACCATGCGAAAATTGGCGAAGCGGTTTGGAATTCATCATGCGAGTGTTAAAACCATCATTAATAAGTTTGGGGAACACTATTCTTTGGATGAGCTACCAGGAAGAGGCAGAAAACCCGGTTCTTCCAACCCGAAACTGGAGCAGAAAGTGGTATCTCTAATCATGAAGAACAAATCAATGTCAATACGTGATTTGGCCAAAAAAGCAGGAACGAGTGTCGGAATGATCCAGCGTATCAAGAGGCGAAACCACCTGAAGACCTACAAGAAGCAGAAAATCTCGAAACAAAGTGCAGAACAGAAGAAGCGAGCAGCAACAAGGGCCCGGAAATTGTATTCGCGTCATTTGCAGCGTCCGGATGCATGCGTTTTGATGGACGATGAGACCTATGTAAAGGAGGACTCAAAAACCCTTCCAGGTCCACAATACTTTACTGCCGTCGTTGGGGAGGATGTGAGCGATGCGGACAGGTCGATTCAAGTGGAGAAATTCGGTCGAAAGGTACTGGTATGGCAAGCAATATGTTCCTGTGGTTTGAAGTCAACCATTTTCTTACACTACCGGAACTATAAATGCGGAAATCTATCGATCTGAGTGTCTCCAGAAGAGATGGTTGCCTTTATATAAGAAGCATAGTACACCTCCACTGTTTTAGCCGGATTTAGCGTCGGCTCACTATGCCAAAACCACTCTCAATTGGCTTGCGGAAAAGGGTATAGATTTCGTTGAGAAAAATATCAATCCACCAAATTGCCCTCAGCTTCGACCCATCGAACGTTACTGGGCAATCGTGAAGAGGGTCTTCAAGAAGACTGGTAAGGCAGCTGGGAACATGCAGGAGTTCAAAAAAATTTGGGCTCAAGCGTCCAAAAAATGCGATCCAACACTTGTCCGGAACTTGATGAAGAGCATTCGATCCAAAGTTCGAAAATTCGTGAAGGAATAACTTAAATTTCATCCGGTCTTCATTATGTTCAAGTTTAACCTCGTACAATAAAGGATCAATTTTTTGTATGAATAAAATATCGGTTTTCAACATAATTTGAAAGAAAGTTTGTGGATAGCTTATTTTCGATACACTCCTTATCACAATTAGCTTTCGGAAGCTAGCGTGAAATATCTGGAGTTACAAGTGTTTGCGACAGACGATGGAGGCTTTCAAACTGAGAGGAAGGTCGTTAGCAAAGAGTTATGTGCTTTATACCACCAATGCCTGCTGCGATCACTGGCCGGACGAATGCAGCGTCAGCAGAATAACACTTGACGGAAGAGCCGCGGATGCGAGGCTTGCTCTCTTTCTCATCATCATTTAGCGGCAGCCGAGTTCGCCGGTTGCGGTTGGTGTTGATAATTGATTTTTCACAAATTCTACGACCTTGATACAGTTATTTTAACTAATAGAACTAATTTTACGATTATGTACGTTCTTGTTATTGCGAGCATTTTTTGAAATTCAATAATTTTTGTTTTAATTACTCGGCGTTCCACCTGAAAGCCCCCAACTGCACGTGGTGTGTGGATGGTTTGCATTCACTCATCACGTGTAGTTGTGGCACCGAGTTCAGTGATCGTAGTGCGATTGTTCGCTGTGCCCTTGTGCGATGGTTGCTTGACCTAGCTTCGATATGATATTTTGATAATACTGTGCTGCATCAATATGTGGACAATTTGTTCGTTCATAAATCCGGACAGTTTTCAAGGTTGATTATCATAGTCAACTGTGCAGATTTCAGTACGTAAATGTCAACATAAGCCTTTGTCATTGTTTACAATCATGTGCGATTAATTATGTAATTGTAATTACCTCCATTAATGTTCGGATTTACAGCCTGTCCGGATATTTATGCAGCACGGTAATAAAGCATTTTGACAGTTGTTGGTTTGGAAAATTCAGCCAGTAAAATCAATTTAGAATGTAACAATGAGAGATTCTCTCCTCTCTCGTTCTTCATCATTAATTACAGCTCCATTATGAAACGCGCGAGGGATTCTTTACTACCGGTTGAAAAACAACACTGCTGACTAGCATATTATGCAAATAGTGAGAAGAAAAACGCAAAGGCAACTAAGTTATTAATTAAAGAGAAAGGACACAAATTGTTAGATTCGCCTGAATGAAAAAATCTCTACAAATATTTTTCCTATTTTAAAATTTCCTCATGTTGTGTACCACCATGATTCACGTGTATTCCCAATAATTGGCAGCAAAACAATAAACAATCACGACTTGCCAAGGGTGTTTTTATTTTGTTTTTGAAAATCATTCATTCCAAAATAGCCAGTCAACCTTGACCAACCGATCCCAAGGGAACCACCTCAACAACAGCCAACCATCGATCATTGTACAGTGTACATTGAGTGCTAGTACATGTAGCAACGAATTTCTTAGCGCTTAAAGCAAATAAGTTGATGGTCCGGTGAGCAGGTCAGCGAAAGCCTCCACTTTGAAAAACACCGGAGCAGATCGTTTGGATGGATCAGTCTTATTCGGGTCGTCAATAGACGTAGATGCGCCAGTGGCAAAGCTCCTCGTCTGGAACCATCGTTCCGTTACAGACGGTGACGGAACTAGTAATTGGAAATCGAAGACTGACTCGCATTGAATCCGAGGGCCGTGCTCCGGGGCTTGTCGGTTCAAGTGTTGTGTTCCTTGTGGTGCCTGGTGGTGGATTGGAAGAAGTCGCCAGTTGGCACTGATGGAAGATTTGAAACGAATCATTTGTCTCAAGTGCTAATATTTGAAGAACGTGGTAAACAGTGTACAATGATGCAATTTTTGGTTTTCCCATCGTGGTGGAGTGGCTTGCGACGATTTGGATAAGAAGTGATAGATTTGTGTTAATGGTGAAATTACTGTAAGGGAGATTATTGTCCCAGTTATTTCAAGAAAACGGCAATCGTTGTCTGAAGCAAAATAAATGTTCAGTTATTGTGCTGAAAGGTTAAGGATCGACCAGACACATGGAGTAAGGAACAACACGTCCAGTCCAGTCTACGAACATATTTTTGAAAGTTCGTCCAACACAATCGAAGCAGTGAATTCACTCTGGAAATGAACAACTCAAGGACTTGGCCATGCGTTGCAGATGATGTGTGGCTTGGAACCGTATTATTTTAAAACAAAATGAAAAACAAAACCGTAACGCGTTGTTCGATGAAAAAAATTTCAAAAAATTTGAACTGCCTGCTCACTGCGCCGAAACGATGGCGTGGTCTGCAATTTGAAACGTTAGACTGAATATTAAATATCCTCGTGATAGCCTCATGACATGCTTGGGCGGAATCAGTTGGATACTGGTCACCAGGTACCTGCATCAACTCATTTATATCGAGCACCCAGTCTCGTCGCCGGAACACATATTTTAAAATTGTCAACGGCAGTTTAAATTAAAAGTATTATCAATGGGCCATCACTTCCTCATCTAGATTCTTCATCATAGCAAGGTTGCAATAACGATAATTGAATTATGTCACCTGGCCTACACTCCATATCTTTTTCACACATACTTGGGAAGGATGTTCGGAGGAAAGTTATGTGCAATTTTAGGGTTGTTATGTGAACAGAATTGAATAAATCCCGTGCTAAATCCTCATTGTGATCTCGGTCATTCTGGCTTTTATCGTTTATTCCCTTTGATTTTTTAACTTTGAGTGAGCCTACTTCAAAAGTCTTGTGTTGTTTCAAGTGGATTATTGCATCTTCATACAATGAAAATTTATTTTCGTAAATTAGCCTTCACTCGTTTCGTAAACATGGATTTTGTGCACAGAACAAATGCCTTGTATATTGTATGGAATTTTCATATTGCTTTTTTTTTGGCAAAATTCTATCATTGCACCTCTTTGTTTAATATAATTTGAATTATTTCGTGAACATCAACCAATCGTTGTTTCTCTTTTATCGTACTCATGCAAAATGATGCTGCTGGGATGAGCGGGAATAATTTATTCATCCCAAAATAAAAAATAAAGCACTGTCGAGCGTTATAACTTCATTCTCATTAATCAAGTTTTTCACGAGTCAGCATGGCCTAGTGAGATCAATCACGGGTTCAGTAACAGCTCTTTCCAAAACCACAGCATCGAATCCATTGTCAGAAACATAAAAAAAAAACACTGGACAATTCACGTGGTTACGCCTTTTTTTCAAATACATTTCGAGTCGATATAGTAGATCGGTGATTCATTCATGCACAAACCAGAGAGACGTTTCTTTTTAATTTGTTATTATATGCGTAGCTTTTTTTTATTGTTTTCGTACAAAGCACGAGTGTTCTTTCCGTGTCAACAAATGCTGCGTGCTTTTGACAGTTACGCGTGTGCCATTAATTACGAAGGTTTCTTCATAAAAACAACATATCAGTTTCGTTGCAGAAAACAATGAATATATTCGTTAGTTCTACCTTCGATTTCGTAATATCAACTAAAATTAATTTTCAGTGTAATACTGATAATGATCAATACACTTATGCCAATTTTATAGTTTTCACTTCCCTGTGCTTTATGATTTCAAATTACCAACTTTTCAGTAGGCAATATTGGTATTTCTGGCATAGGAAACAACCCATAAAAAATCATTAATATGTCACACTTAAAAATACGCCCGAATACGAATTTAGACTAAAAGATTGTTGATAAGTTTGAAATTTAAGAGCATAGTTGTAAGATTCTGTCATCTAGTAGGAATAAAAAGTAGGGTGGTCCTTATTTTCTTCTTTTTTACATAGAAATCGAATAATTCTTATAGGCTGAGTTGAAGACATATTTTTACATAAATACAACCATTCAGTCAAAAAATAATATTCTAACTCATAGAGTATAGAAAAGGTGAGGGTGGGGCAAGGCGGTGGAAAATATCCAAATGATAGGAAAAGTAAACATTTTCTTGTCATTTCATGTAATAAAGATCTTAATTACATACCAAAATAATACCTATCAGATGAAATAATGCTGTATCCAGCAGTTGACTCCATTCTATTCGGTCCATGGCTGCGAAGGGTCCGTCTTCTACTTGACCCATCCTCGTTGCTCATTGCACGCCTCTTGTTCTCCGTGTGCCCGTCATACCGTTATCGAGAATCATTTAAACTGGGCTGTCGCCTGACATTCTTACGACATGCCCAGCCCACCGTAGTCGACCGATTTTGGCGGTGTGAACGATGGGAGGTTCTCCCAGCAACTGATGCAATTCGTAGTTCATTCGCCTCCTCCACGTTCCGTCTTCCAACTGCAGTTCATCGTAGATCATACGCAACACCTTCTGTTCAAAGACACGTTGGTCCTCCTTTTGCAATGTCCATGTTTAATTAATGTCTTGTAGGTGATCAACTTGAACTTTAATTTTAACTTAATCATTCTTACATATGATAACAATAGTTTAATGCAAATAGCAGTGGTGTTTTAAATGCCTCCCCTATCCTATTTTTTTAAGTAGGACTACGCTTCGATTTTCTATACCGGTTGTCATTTCAAAATATTGAAAAATGAGAGCGTACCGCTTAAATAAAGGGTTCTTGAACGCCAGAACTGACTCCATTCCTTAACCATTTGATCAGAAAAACATACACATTTTTTTGCATTAAAATTTTAATTACGTTCTATTGGTATTTTTACTTTAAAATGACCTACTTTTGCTCCCATACAAATCTGCATAAAAAAAGGTTGAAACTATGGTTTTCCCTTTCCGGGTCATCAAAAACGAGTAGCCAATTGTTCAAATTGCCTTCTTCTTTTTATTTCATTAAGTTTTATATCATGGAATAGCCACACTCCGCAACTACCAAATAATCTAGCATTGTTTTTCCGTGTCTTTTTTACCTGAGACCCGCCCCCTCTTATTAATGTTGCTTAGTACTGAATTTTCGTGACTCTCTTCTTTCTGGGTTTTGCTATTCAACGCTAGTATACAGAACGAGGTATACAGACTGGTGGTTCGGATTGGGCTTTGCCCACCCGCCACAGTCCGCCCGGTTGTGGTATGGGAGACAAAGCAAGACCGGTTAATCGGGTGCCGGCGTTCCTGTCTACCCACTGCAGCGATGAACTACCAGAATCTTGCCCAAGTATCTTGTCGTCTGCCATACGTAGAGACGAGGAGTTTAACCTTCTTTAGGTGTCGGGGTCAGTATGACCCGGAATGGATTTTAAAAATGCCATAACTTTCTAAAATAAGCATCTAGACGTTTGAATTTTCTTGACTTCTCCTAAATCATAGGAAGTTACGTTTCTGCATCGAACCCAAATTTTTTTGACAGTTCTGAAGGGCTGTCAAAAAAAGTTACGAATAAGGTATTTCGAATCATATTGACTTTGAGATCCGGATTTCAAACTCACATTGCGGAAAATTTATACGACCAAATTTTAAATTTTTTGCAGTCAAAGCGCTTATTAGAGTCCCAATTCTAAGTTTCTGGTGAGTTCTGCCCTTTGGCTACAAGGAATCTGAGCCGGAAGAGGGCATGTTTTGCAAAAGAGGGCATGTTTTTGCAAAATTTCATCGGAACATGCTTTACGACGGCTCAAACTTCATAATTTTTCATAAATAGTCTACTTCTAGCCTAGAAATGGCCCAATGACCAATTCAATATTGACTATTCTGGGACATTCCGGATGCTCTGGGCGAAGGGGACAAGTATGGATTTTCGCCGAAACATGCATTTTCTGAGTAGTCTACTTCTAGCCTTAAAATAGATTAATGACCATATTGGAAATTCAAAAACAACCCGGATACCACGGAAGAACCCTTTAGGAGGGGCATAAACGGATTTTAACCGAAACATGCCTTTCGACGGCTCAAACTTCACGAATTTTCATGAATAGTCTACTTCTAGCCTTGAAATGGACCAATGACAGTTGCCTTTATTTACATACGAACTAGAATTGGGTGATCTTGGATTGATTTTTACGATCGATCCTTTTGATGATGATTTGCGATTTTTTAAATTGATCCTACACACTTAGAAAATTTTACAGTATTCGGTAATTTAACGGATTTTGGTAAAATTTGACAAGTTCCGGTAATTTAATTACCGGAATCGTGTAAAATTTCACCGAAATCCGGTAAATCGGATTACCGATCGTTCAGCTGTTGAAGTTAGGTAAAAAATTACCAAATACTGTAAAATTTTCAAAGTGTGTATGACCCTAAGAAAAATCGGAAAGGCCATCTTTTGTGTTGAACATTTTGATCTTAGAAAAATGAACCATAATTTAAAATGGATAAGGTTAAAAAAAACTATTATCCGAATAGAATATAGCACAGGATGGTGTCCTGCTGCCCAAATAAACCGGAAATTTAAATAAATTTCTAACGCATTTCATAACCAGCGTCCTATTTATGACGACCAATTAAATTTGACATGGATAACAATTTCGTGAAAAAAAAAAAAATTTTAAATTACCCAAAAACAAAAAATTTGAATTGTCGATCCAAACCGTTCAAAAAAATTGACAAAGTATGTTTTTTAGCTTTTGAGATCATTTTTTTTTAATTCAACGTTCTTAATTTTTTGCTGAGTATCCTACTGCGCATTTCCCATTATTCAAGATATCTTGCCAACTCTGCGTCCCCAATCGAAAGTATTTTTATGAGTTCATTTAGCTTTTTGAGAGCTTCGGGATGGGCCTTAAATCAACTGGTTGTCATATTTGAGATTTAGAGACCGCTCCCTCCCCCCCCCTTGGGGGTCTTTGTCCATAGATTAAATAAAAAATGGAACATGTGATCTGGCAAACTCTCTTCCTTCTGCCCCTTCCTTTGCTCTCAAAAAGCTAAATAAACTCATAATCATCATAATCATCATAGATTCATGGGAACGCATGGTTGGTAAGTTACTTTGAATAATGGAAACGTATGGTAGGATAGTCAGCAAAAACTTAAAAAAAAAACGTTAAACTAAAAAGCATGCATCGTAAATTTTTGTATGTTTAGACTTTCAAGAAAAAATATAAAATCGTGGAGGCTATTCGATCCCGAGATCATGAAAACCATGAAAAACAAATAAAATCCATGTTTTCGTAATAAGATTTGCAAATGGGGTGTATTTCTATATTCTTTTTTCAAAATATTTAATTACCTTTCATTTGCGATTTTGCTGATGAAATCCGCTCAGTGGTTTAACAGTTATGAATTTTTGAAAAAAATGCATTTCGTAAAATAAAACAATTTTGAGGAAGACCCTAACGCAAACATGGTCAAATAATGATGAAATAAAAAAAATACGGGTATAATATTTTTAGATAACGAACAAAACTACCAATTATTATGAATTTCTGGAAGATCTTATATCTTTTTTTATATGGAATACCTGCATAAGTACTTTGTTCTCCGTTTAAATGTCCGCTAAAATTTCTACAGCATTTTGAAAAAATGCATCGTTTGTTCACCGCGTCCAATACATTCTCATACAATTTTCAACGACATCAATTACTTATTGGCTATTCAGATTTTATTATTGATTAAATCGATTGAACGGAAGCGCCACAGAAACAATACAGCATGTGTTTTGGAATAACTTCCCCTTCAACCCTTTTGACCAGCTTCAACCGTTTCTCAAATCCATCTAAGGCTGCTCACAGGACTTCCATTGGCATCTCGTCCCATATTTACAGCATTGTGGACTTGAATTGTGCCAAATTAGATGCCTGGTGCTCGTTCACTTTAGACAGCATGTATGACCCCACAAAATAGTGCAGTGGATTGAGACTCCGTGAACTTGGAGGCCATTCATTTTTTGCCAAAAAGTCCTCCAAATTCTCTCTGCATCAGCTCTGGACAAAATTTGCAGTGTCGGCTCCATCTCGCAAGTAATGGTCATTTACCAGCATTGAACGGACGCTAGGTTCGAGAACTTCTTCCAAAACATCCGTTTGATAACACTAGTCGGCAAAATCGGAACTTTTTTCGCTCCCGTCGGCATTTCTGGTTGGATTTTATAGATTTTGCTACCCTGAATCCAAATATTTGCAAGTTGGACTTGGATTTTATGGAATGGACCTCCCTGAATCCATTCGTGAACACAGATTTTTCGCAACACGTAAGATTGATGAAATAAACCGGGTTTTCATTCACAAAACTACGAATTTTCATGAAAATCAAGATTTTCTATTTTGAAAACATGAATTTTCGCTCCGCCCTTTGAATGTTGGGCTTGGATTTTATGAAATGGACCTCCCTGAATTCATTCGTGAACACAGTTTTTTCGCAACACGTAAGATTGATGAAATAAACCGGGTTTTCATTCACAAAATTACGAGTTTTCATGAAAATCAAGACCCGTCCATTAATTACGTCGCTCAAAAATACAGATTTTTAACCCCCTCCTTTCTTTATCACATTTTTTGTATGGATTTTTGAAATTTTTTGCATGCATCGTCTCTTTTTAGCCGCCCCCCCCCCCCCCCACATCCCTCTCAAAGCATAACGTAATTTTATGAACGATCCCTTTAGCTGTACCTCTTTGAGTATATTGAGTATATTGATGTTGCTTCTTACAGCAGTTTGGGAACTGAAGACCTTCAAAGTTCATTCATTAATTCAAAAGTCAGCTGCACAGAGCCCTTCAGAAACGCCTAATTAAATACTCTATTCAGCAGTGCCGCATTTTTAAGTTAGGATAGGAGTGAGCAAGACAGCATTAAAACACGCAAACACTCAAAAAACAAAAGAATACACAGAGACAAAAGACTCTGTGTTATTCACTATTGCTCGAGAGAATAAGGAAAAGATATGTTAAAAAAGAAAGCAAGAATCCTCAAGCACGTAGCTTAATGCGGCATTTTATAGAGCTTTTTGACGTTTAATTTGCGCACACTACTGCAAGATTTGAATCGAAGCAGTGCGAGTGAGAAGTCAACGAAGTTGTGGGAAACCAAACCGTGCATTATTCCCTGCATGTATGACAAAGAAAGACGATTAAATGTCGAAAAGGTCTATCGGCGTATTTGCGGCACAAGATTGGTGTCATTATTGCTGTCTTGCTTTGGCGTCAATTAATGCTCATGTTGACTCTCATCAGCCTTGCACAATCATTTTTTATTTATTTTATTTTTGTAAAAATGTCGCGAATTTGTCGGAACGATCCGCAAAAATTTTGTTGCATTTGTGGAGACGTGATATTGAAGGAACAGAGAAAGGGGTTTACACCTTTGTTGGAGACAGCATATCAGCTGTATTTTGACAAGGAGCTTCCAAATCGTGAGTTTCCATGGGTTCCAACATAGTCCTATTGCTCATGCTACCGAACATTGCTTGGTTGGATGAAAGGTACGCACAAAGGCTTACCTTTTGCCAAACCTATGGTGTGGACTAATCCAACCAATCACATGAGCGATTGTTACTTTTGTTTGACAAAAATTCATGGATTTTCCAAAGCTTTGAAGCATAAAATCGAATACCCATCAAGGCCAACATTGCACTCCGAAGCAATGCCAGTTCCAATATCTCCAAATATTGCTGGACGTGCTGATGAGTTGGATTCGGAACCAGGCGAATCTGAGAAAAGCTTTCAGGATGATCCAGATTTTTTACCTTCGGAGTCTGAGGAACCGCATGTTATAACCCAAGAGGAGCTGAACGATTTGATTCGAGATTTGGAGCTACCCAAGACCAAAGCGCAGCTGCTAGCTTCAAGGCTAAAGCAGTGGAATGTCCTGGAAAAAGATGTAAAGGTGTCATCTTATAGGAAGAGACATTCAGATAACATTAAATATTTTTCGATGGACGGTGATCTTGTCTTTTGCAACAACATGGAAGGCTTAATGGAAGAGCTACAGTTAGAGTATCACGGAACTGACTGGAGGCTCTTCATCGACGCTTCAAGCAAAAGCTTGAAGGCAGTGTTACTGCACAATGGAAATAAGTATTCTTCAGTGCCAGTTGCATTTGCAGCCCACATGAAGGAAACTTATGAGAACATAGTAACACTTTTGGAAAAGATCAAATATTCGGAACACCAGTGGAATCTCTGTGCAGACCTTAAGGTAGTAGCATTGCTCACTGGGCTTCAAGGAGGCTACACAAAGCATTGTTGTTTCCTCTGCGAATGGGACAGTCGTGCGAGGGATAAACATTACCACCAGCAGCATTGGCCAGCACGTGCCGAGGTACCTGGGAATAAAAATGTGTCAAATCTGCCTCTTGTCGACAGGGACAAAATTTTACTACATCCGATACATATTAAGCTTGGGTTGATCAAAATTTGTGTCAAAAAGCTGGATATTCAAGGAGAACCATATTGTTTTTTGAGGAAAAAGTTTCCGAGATTGAGCGAAGCCAAGGTGAAAGAAGGAGTATTTGTTGGCCCTCAAATTAGGAAACTCCTTAAAGACGACAATTTTCAGCAAACTCTTAACGCGACAGAGTAACGAGCATGGAATGCGTTCCAAAAGGTTTGTGGTCACTTCTTGGGAAATGAAAAGTCTCCGGATTATGTACACATCGTTCAAGAGCTGGTTGATTCGTATACTGCACTGGGATGTAATATGTCACTTAAATTGCACTTTTTGCATTCTCATCTGGACTTCTTCCCAGAGAATATGGGAGCCGTCTCAGATGAACATGGAGAACGATTTCATCAAGATACCGCACAGACTGAAAAGAACTTTGCTGGCAAATGGAGCCCAGCGATGCTAGCGGACTACTGCTGGATGCTACAGAGGCAAACACCTTTGGAGAAAATAAAAGGAAAAAGAAAACAAAGTGAATTTAAGTTGAAAAATATAGAGAAAATTTCAACTAAATGACTGACTGACTGACTGACTGACTGACTGACTGATAGGAAATCTTGATTTTCATGAAAATTCGTAATTTTGTGAATGAAAACTCATTTTTTTTCAACACGAATGGATTCAGAGAGGTTCATTTTATAAAATCCAAGCCCAACATTCAAAGGGCGGAGCTGAAATTCATGTTTTCAAAATAGAAAATCTTGATTTTTATGAAAATTCGTAATTTTGTGAATGAAAACCCGGTATATTTCATCAATCTTACGTGTTACGAAAAATCTGTGTTCACGAATGGATTCAGGGAGGTCCATTTCATAAAATCCAAGGCCACATACAAAGGGCAGAGCCAATATTCTGGTTGTTGATAAGGTAGATCATATTACTACGGAAATACGTGTTTTTGTGAATTTTAATCACATTTTTCTCAAAAACTGGACGTGTTACAGTATTTCTGAGCCCATATTTGAATTCAGCGTGGCGAAATCTATAAAATTCAACATATATACTTGAAGGGAGTGAAACACTGCCGACTAGTGTTATTAGTTCTTTTGTACCTGATAGTGAAACTTGTGTTTTTTTTTGCTCTGCTGAAAGGTTATGGGCCCTGCGAAAACCCCGTAATTTTCGGATAAAAAAAACGTCGCAGTTTTTCACGAAATAAAGGACGATGTGAAATCTCTCCGAATAAGGCCCTGTCATGGCACCGGATTGAATAACTGGAGCTTCCGGGTAGGGGCGTACCTGCAGCCCGAGGTTTGACCAGCACAGACCGTGCAGAACTGGTAACCCGGAAGCGTCTTAGCATAAAATTTCACGTAGGATTCATCATCCATATTTACGCATGCCGATTTTCCACACAGCAGTTTGTCGTATGATTCACGGGCTCTTGGTTTGACAGATGCTGCTTGTTTTTCACTTCGTTTTGGCTTCTTCTGCTTCTTGAAAGTCCTTAGTCCATTTCGTGTCATTGCTCGGTCGACGTTACTCTTCGAAGTTCTCAGCTTTTTGGCCAACATCTCGGAAGTACTCTTTTTACGGGCGAAAGCTTCCGTGATTTTCCTGTCCACAGGGTTCAAGTTTTGGTCTACAGGGCCCGGTTTACGTACAGATTTTTTCTTGTCCTGAAAGAAAAAACTTTTCGCCAACTGACTCAGCGAAACGTTGGGAAAAGTGCACCACCGGTGCACGATCTGTTTGCGCTTTTCCGGGGAAATGCTTCTCTAGATTTTAATGTAAACAATGATACACATTAATGATCAGCTGTTTAAACGTCATCTGGAAGCAACAGTGGCGTATCAAAATCGTAATTAAACTTTCTGGGACACCCTATATCATGGAGAGCAGACGCTGTTTTGAACCGCCCCTAACATGGAGAACCGACTCTCGGATAGGTTGCACCCTTCGAAGAGAGGAGCCTTTCCTTTCCCTGTACAGGGTGTCTCACAATAGGTGTCACTAAAACAAAATGGGATTACAGCAAAACAAATCAACCAAATCATTGCATTTATTTTTCATTTGAAAGATACATGTTATAGAAATAAACCATATTAATTCAGTTCGAATCTCTCGCCCTTTTCCTTGCTAACTTTGCGCAAACGCTTTGTAAGCCCATCGCAGCTGGCACGCACGATTTCCTGAGGAATTTGGTCCCAAATATCAACCAAATGTTTCTTGAATCGATCTAAAGTAAGCCCTTCCGTAGGGCCTATATGTTGAGGCATATAATCCCAAACAAAGTAGTCATGTGGGTTGAGATCCGGTGAAGATGCAGGCCATTCTTCGCTTGTGATGAAATCGGGCAAATTTTCCGCGCACCACGCTTGTGTCTTCTTTGCCTTGCGAGCTGGAGCTGAGTCCTGTTGGAAACAATATGGTGTATTCCCATACAGCGTTGAAGGACGAGGAAGCAGATAATTCTTCAAAACCTGCTCGATGTAATTTTCAGTGTTGATTTTTACGTTAGGCTCTCTGAAAAGAAGAGGATGTTTTCCTTTTCGTGAAACGGCGCCACATACCATGATTTTCGATACATTCTGATAGCGTTCTACAGATAGTTTAGCTCTTGGAATATTGGGAAGACTTTTGCCATACACACGATCATTTTGTTGATTATGACTGTCCTGAAGGAGGAAGAGCTTTTCATCCGAAAATAAAATCTCGTAGTCACTGTGCCAAACCAAAAGATTTCTGCTTCTTTGGACCCTGGCTTGCTTTTGACGCTCCGTCAACCCGTGAACCCGTTGTTTCTTGTACGGCTTGCATTCTAGATCATGTCTGAGGAGCCTGTTCATTGCAGCAGGGGAAATTTGAAATTGTTTGCTCAATATACGGCCAGATACGGCCGGATTACGTCTTATTCGCTCCCTCTCACATTTGATCTTTTTCTTCGTTCTGGCAGTTCGTCTGACACCTCCTTTGTGTTGAATATGGACATTTCCAGTTTCCTTGAACCGTTTCAAGGTTCGAAAAACAAAACGCTTACTCACTCCGAACTGCTTAAGACTATTGAATATCTGACACGGTCTAAGCTTAAGCAAATGTAATTTTAAAACTTGTTCCCCTATGACTTCCATGGTAGCTGATAAATATAAACAAACGGAATCGCTTATTTATCTTCAACAATAAGGTGTCAAAAGAATACACTCAAAACGGGTATAATCAATTCCGCTGTTAAAATTACCCAGCTGAAATAAACCAAGACTGAAAAAAGGTGACACCTATTGTGAGACACATTGTAAGCATATGTTACGACCAAGGTCCTACCGGGGTTAGTTACCCGATCTTTCCTATGGTCACTCGTACTCCAGTCGGCACCACGGGAAGGAAGGGATAGAAGTTACAGGACAACAGACTTAGGACCATAAGGTGGGGTATATTTTATAACTGCGAGAAGCAGAAGCAGCGAGATCACGAGAAGTAGCAATGGTACGCAATGTCCAGTCATTCACCAACCCAGTTCTTCTACCTACTTCACTAATTTGTATCCTTATTATTATAATATTTCAACTGTTCGATATTAGTTTTACAGCAAATTAACTTTTTAACTTCAACCACGTATTACACAATTTTTCTCATCATCATTGTTCTTCTTATTCTTCTTCTCGATTTTAAATCTATACGCTAAGAAAAAAATACCCAAAATTAAGTTTTTTTTCCACCGGACTTGCATGTATTGTGCATTAAGTTAAAATTAGGTAAGAGATGATAACTCAATTTTAACCTAATTTTAGGTAATGACGTTTCAAATGCCGATGGGTTAAATTTACCTACTGTTGAGTGATACGATTTCAGAAAGCAATGGATAAAATTTACCTAATGAATTATCGGCTTTCATATTCATACTGAATAGTAAAGTTCATTTCGAGAATAAAAATGACAGTTTGAAAAGTGCAGTCTATTAGAATTTATATAAATAAAAATGAGTTGGGGTTTCCTTTGTCACGATTCAACGCGGAGACTGCTGAGCCGATCGGCGTGAAAATTTGTATGCAGGGGGAGGAGGGGGCGGTGAAGGTTCTTAAGACAGTAAGAGACCCCTCCCTCCTCTGAAAAGGGGGGCTCCCATACAATTGAAACACATATTTCTGCATAACTCGAGAACTGATCATGCAAAGGAACTCAAATTTAGCATGCAGAAGTTTTTGGAAGCAAGTAATGTTTCTATGGTAGTTTGAGACCCCTCCCTTTTCTAGAAAGGGAGGCTCCCATACAAATGAAACAAAAGTTTCTGCATATCTCAAGAACTAATCAAGCAAATGGAACCAAATTTGGCATGTGGGGTTTTCTGGTGGCGAAAAATGTTTTTATGATGGTTTGAGACCCCTCCCCTCTCCTAGAAGGGGTGCTGTCATACAAATGAAACTGAAATTTCTTCATAACTCTAGATCTAATAAAGCAAATGAAACCAAATTTGGCTTGCGGGGATTTTAAAGGCAATAAATGTTTCTACAGTAGTTCGAGACCCCTCCTCTCCCTCTGGAGTGGGGGGGGGGGCGGTCTCCTATACAAATGAAACACAAGTTTCTGCAGAACTCTAGAACTAATCAAGTAAATGGAACCAAATTTGACATGTAGAGGTTTTTGAAGGCAAGAAATGTTTCTAAGGTAACTCGAGACCCGAGTATGAGAGGGGGGCTCTCATACTAATGAAACACAAATTTGTGCATAACTCGAGAATTAATCAAGCATATGGAACCGAATTTGGCAAGTGGAGGTTTTTGGAGGAGAAAAATGTGTCTATGGAAGTTTGAGACTCATCCGCCATCTGAAAGGGGAGGGAGGGGGGGTTTCCATACAAATGCAACACAAATTTCTGAATAACTCGAGAACTTATCAAGTTAATGGAACCAAATTTGGCATGTGGGGGGTTTTGAAGGCAAGAAATATTTCTATTGTGATTTGAGACTCCTCCGCTCACTGAAAGAGGGGTCTCTCATACAAAGGAAACACGAATTTCTACATAACTCGAGAACAAATCAAGCAAATGGAACCAAATTTGGCATGTGGGGGGTTTTGAAGGCAATGATTGTATGGTGGTTTGAGAAACCACCCCCCTCTGGAAGGGAGGGCTCCCATACAAATGAAACACAAATTTCTACCAA
Source organism: Aedes koreicus (assembly GCA_024533555.2). Taxonomy (NCBI): domain Eukaryota; kingdom Metazoa; phylum Arthropoda; class Insecta; order Diptera; family Culicidae; genus Aedes; species Aedes koreicus. The sequence goes on along the minus strand of JAHHFK020001313.1, from coordinate 14,281 downwards.
AAATGAGAATCATCCAGGTTACTTAAACACGTGTATTTCTCTGGTAAGAAACATGTTTTGATAGAAGTTTGAACCCCTGCTTATTCAAGAAAAAAAAAACACATTTTGAAAAAAAAAACCATAAACTTGCCAGTTGTATTAAATTTTCCTTCATTTAGAGTTATTTTGGACTTCAATTTCAAACGAGGTTTCAAACTATAAATGAGTTAGATTTAGAAATATCAGTTTTCAAGAATTAATGTTCCACATTAATTTTGCAAATATAGTTCATAATATAGATCTGTAGGTATTGTAGTTCAGGGCCAAAGCGAACCAGCCAATTGAAATATTTAAATTGGTGTCAAACATTGAACACAGAAAACAACCTAAATTTTAGTAAATCTGTCTTGTCTGACTAGAATTCACCCAACCTACATCAATTTTTGAATTCACTCAACAGTTAACCTCACTTGACAGAACTCTACGATGAGTTCTATTTTACTTAATTGTGGGTACTTTTTTCTTAGCGTGTACCATTGACACACGTCACATGTCATCATTAGTCAGATGGCCATCGGTATTAGGCCGGGACGCCATATTTACAGACAAGTCTGTAAATTTGCAGACTTTTCATTTTTGTTGCAGACTTTTTTAACATTTTTTTAGAAAATGCTTTAAGCTTAAAACTTTTTAAAAAAAAAAAAAAAAAAAAAAAAAAAAAAAAAAAAAAAAAAAAAAAAAAAAAAAATTTTAAAAAAAATTTTTGAGAAAAAAGACAAAACCCCCCCTTTTTATTACTTTTTTTTGCAAAAAGAAGAATATTTCAAAAAAAAAATGTACTGACATGTTTAGGCATTCCCACCCGAATAAAAAAGTACAATAGGATTACCATACAGAACCATAAAGTAGTAATTGATTCAATGGTTGTACAATACACCTTACTGTTCATGTATTGTTCCATTAGAATGACTCTATTGTCAACATGATACATAGATAGTAAAGTCTATTGTAGTCGAAATTTTGATGATAAAAAAACCATAAAATGAATAGTTTGTATTCGAAATTATTCGAGAAAAAAAATATTTTTTATATTGTTACGATACTTAACAACCGTTTGTTTCTATTGTAGAATTGCCATTCACAATTGATTCTATGGTGAAAAACAATATGTTCAATTGTTATCCTATCGTAAAGATCTATAGTATCAAGCATTCATATCACTGTATTTGCACATAAGATTGTATGGTATTTTTAAGGTAATTTTTATTAGGGCAGACATTTCAAATTTTTATCGCAGACATTTGAAAAACAATATCTGGCATCCCTAGTAGTAGGTTTTATATCCGCTACATCAGTGTACCCAAGGAGTGTGACAACGATAAGCTTTTTCGATTTGAGACACAATTAGCTGAGTATACTCAAATCGAAGATGTTTTCCACGATAACACAATACTGCTGCATGAGCCGATTGAACTCTTCCACTGAGTGTAATTTGGTTGACAGTTTCAATTAACGGTGTCATTTAATTATTACGTGTTGTTGATTGCAAAGTTGGCTACGCAGAGGCCGCAGCACTCAGTCAGTTTAAGAATATAATTGGCATTCATTCGGTCATTATTTTACCCCATCGCTTCGTCTCAGTATGTGCAGTTGGCACACTGAAAACATTTCTTCTTCAAACGGACTTCGTTCGCTTCGGATAAAATTATTTCTAGAGACTTTTTTTTCAATGCGGCAAATGTCGCAATAAGACATTCTATCCTCTCTTGTTCTCTTTCGATAATAATAGCGCCTTCGTAAAACTTCCGAGGGGTTCCTTACTGCCCATCGAAAGGCAACAACGCTGGCATATCACGCAAATACACACTACCAAAAAGTCATGTTAATTTACAAAATTATATAGCCCGGTATTGGAAGTCTTTTGTTGATCTGAAAAGCAGATGCATTCGTCCAACAAGTGAACGATTTGATTTTATTTAAAAATTGAATTCTCAGTGCATGACACCGAGTGCACATTAGCATTCAACAAATTAACGCCAAGATAAATTAATAAACAAACACAAGCCGTGAGCAGATCGGATCGGTTCGGATCAACTGCAACGGCAGCCAAGTGGTTCTATCACAAAAGACATAAAAATGAGCCGCCACCGCCATTCGCGCGCTACAACAACCCCTAATGAATGTATAATTATTACCCTCGAGCCAGGAAATATTACGGCACGACACCACCCTCGAACCGGCAGGCATATCCCGAGAGCCGGCTGCTGGATTCGAACTGTCATCAGCGGGCATTAGTAGAGTATCATCAGCCTACTGCTTCCTCAACCAACCAACCGACCAACCGATCGCCGTGATTAGTACTTCCAACGGATGCCAAGAATTAACGCGAGCAAGCAAACATCAAAGTGACCCATATTTTTCGAACGGCGCGGCACCGACGACGGCCATAGATTGGAAAAGGTGGTTCGCACATATTTCACTTGATGATAGCAGCTGGCAGCAGAGAATGGTGCTGCTGTTGCTATTTAGATCAAAACTGATCTATCGAATCGATGGCAATCGACACCGTGCGAACAAATTAGCATAATAGTGGGTTGGACAAAACGTACATGTAATGGGTAGGTTATTGCACAAACGAACATATGTGACGAAAACGTACAACAACAAAAAAAAAAAAAAAATATTGCAAGAACATGTGACTTATGCATCGAGGAGTGAAGTCATGGCGGTAATTTTATAAATTTGAAATAAATGATCATTTTGTGTCAGAATGCGGGAGTGCAGGATTGAACTTGACCTTTTCGGTTGGAATTAATTTGCGTTGATTTGTGCGCAGTGGTGAAGGTTGCTGCGTTGATGAAGTATTGAAAGCAAGTACGGCAAAAACTGACTTATGACTTCATCGAATGATTAGGTGATTTATTTACTGTACTAATTACGAACATGTTTTCCATTTCGTATCAAAGAAAAGCTGGTTGAGGTTGAGTTAGTATATTTTGTTTTGAAAATTGGAAATATCATTCTTATCAATATGCAACTTTAGGAGTGGACAGCACTCATTACCTCTGCTCGATCAGATACCGCCTTCCAAACATGCCCTACGCTCAATTTCAACTACTTCTATTCAATTTCACAACCTGCCGTGCTCTTACGGACCTATCAATACTTTCTCTTCGCATCTTTGGTTCTAGCAGAAAATTGCTGTCCACTCCTAAAGTTGCATATTGATAAGAATGATATTTCCAATTTTCAAACATTATAATTAATTACGTGCTTCATGCAACAACAATCAACATGATTAGTTTAAATGTATATTTTTTTTTTTTTTTTGTGTCTTCAGACTACACCACCGGAGCCACAACACACAAAAACAACACCCCCACCCAGCTTCTTCCCCAAAAAAGAAGAAAAAAGATTTTTCGTCTACAAAAACCCACCCCCCCCCACAGACCCCCCCCCCCCCTATATTTTTCAAAAAAATTTTATTAATAGGCCTAAAAAAAAAAAAAAAAAAGAAGTTTTTCCCTTTTTTTTCTCTATAAAAAAAAAAACAACATAAAACCCACAACCCCTTAAAAAATTTTGCACCACCCCACAGTGGCCCCCCATCCATAAAAACAAAAAATTTACTTCGAAGAATACGTGTTTCTATCGTGGCATTGCTTCGTTTAAGATGTCTATTTCAATGTACAACACTTGATTTTGACGATTTTGAACGGAATTTTTTGAAAGCCGTTAGTATATGGAAGTGTGACTAGTATTCAAAACAATACAGTTTATTAGTGATATATAGCATTCATTTATTCGTCAGTTTAACTTTTTTCTAAATACCAGTATGTATATTTTTATGGATATTTGCCTTCAATAAAGTTAATTTTGAAATTTTATGTCAACTTCAGTGTTGATATTAACAATTTTTATCAGTAGAAATGCACTCAAAAAAGTGTCTATTGACAATATAATAGAGAATAATTGGAATTTTTCGGCAAACGCAAACACAACTTCCCCCTCGATTCCCCTCACCCAAACCTTCACCAAAAGTTGCCAAAAAGTATTGACTTCAATTTGTAGTAAGATCCAGCAGCGCATTTCTGCGCCCAGGTTTGCTGTGGTTAGTTTAAGTGGCTCATATCAATTAATTGCTTTTCCTCTCAGAACATATGTACATACATCATTGGCATACACATCTTTTCCCCTCGATTCCTCTCACCGAATCTTCAACAAAACTTCATTGAAAGTATATTAAACTCGACGTGTACTGTGTTCTAGCTGCGCATTTCTGCCCCATGGTTTGCTGTGGATCGTTGAAGTGTCTCATATCTAAAAGACATTTACACCGTCTTCAACTCGAGGTTGTACAGACTGAACAAAGAACATATAGTGAATTACAACGGACAATTTAACCTAACACTCAGTGGAGCAGTATGGACATTTTCGTTTTACGAAAAGTTCCATAGGCTGGAGCGGGAATCGAACCCCCACTTCATGGCAATCGCTTGAACGACGGATGACGCCGCTAACCGTTTGACCTCGAAGCTCACTAATACAATGTTTAAGTGGTGGCCAATTTGGTTTTGGATACTAAATAAGGCAAGCAATGGACTTTTTAATTCTCATGTGATTTGAGGTGTCGCATAACAAGTTTTAGTCCAAGTCAGAAACTGGCCACTTCCCCGGGCGTACCCGGAACATGTCAGAATGTGGACAATGTAGGACTTACTCACTTTGATTGACATTGATCTTGTTATCAAATTTTCATGTGATATGAGGTGATGAATGATGGGTTTAAAACAATTCAGGCTGATTATAGACCCATGATCCATATTCACCAGAACATTTGCCGGCGATATTTTCAGCGATATTCAAGGATGGTTGTTTCGTTTGGTTCGATCTAGTGGTTATTGAAAAACTCCTGCGATTTGAACACTGCAAGGTGGATCAATCCGGTCTTTTTGACATCAAATTTGAACTCAGCGCCCCAAAATTTATAAAAGATACATTATTTTATAAAGAAATTATCAAAAAGACTATTTTTGGCCGGGTCTCTTCTAAGTTGGAACCACTGTGCACCATGGCAAACCAATGGCAAACTAAATTTTTAAAGCAGTTCTCTTTGACCGAGTTCGCAATAGCTTAAAACTTTTAATCTATCAAAAGAACAAACAAACAAATATACCAACATTATTACTTACCGCGTACAACTATTCATATCCTCTTCTACTTACATTAAAAGTTTTTAACCCTATTCCTCTTTATTTCAGGGTTTCTCGGCGCGATTTTAGGTTTCCTGCAACACCGGAGATTTACTACACTCTGAAATATTTTTCACGTAACTTCTACTGGAATGGCAGGTATGTGAGCTTAAATTCGATTTTTTTTAGGGTATCTAGCTGGAGCTGCGTGACAGCTTCGTTGTCAAGACTAGACCCTTTCCCAACGTCACCTTTACTACGACCAATACCTTAGAAGCACTAGCCTATGTTGGCCGATTGAGCACTAGTTGAATTTTTCAAAATTTTCAATGTTCACTTTCTTCGCGATAATGTTTTGTTATGCAGTCGTTAAAAGGGAATTAATACCCTATCCTAGATGTCACGAGCTTTGTTTAATGATTTCTAAATTATCAAACAATAATTCTCAGGGACGACATTCAGGCCTTTGATGTAGTCTATGTTGACAACTAGTAGTACAGAAGTCAACCCCAAGAAGTATTGCAGCAAGCGTATGCAGTATTTATTATTCATGCAGTGAATGATATTTCTAGACAACGCCTGTTAATCTAGGCCAATTTGAGTATAAATCTCGAGAAATCCAAGTTTGGAGTGTCCGAAATCTCGTTCTTGGGTTATCTCCTTAGTTCAAACGGTCTCCGAACAAACCCTGATAAGATTCGGCCAATTATTGAATAGCAAAGGCCTACTACGGTGACGAAGCTTAGGAGGTTCTTGGGGATGGCCAACTATTATCGTCGGTTCATCCCCGACTTCAGCGGCATCACTGCTGGTACTCACAGAGCTTCTTAAAACAAAAACGAAAGTAATTCGTTGGACCGAAATGGCAGAAAAGTCCTTCTGCGATGTAAAAGAACTTCTGGTGTCTGCTCCGATCTTGGGAAGTCCTGACTTCTCAAAAGAGTTTACTATTCAAACCGATGCCAGTGACGTGGCCATTGCCGGAATCCTCACGCAGCATCAAGAAGGTGGAGAGAAGGTTATTTCATATTATAGCCACAAACAAACCACCCCACACAAAAATTACCATACAGCCGAAAGGGAAGCCTTCGCTGCTATAAAGACTGGACTCGGAAAAAATGAGACACACAAAAATGATCACCAAAAATTCATTTTAAATCGGATACTTCTCAAATTTTCAGGGATTAAATAACTATATATTAGCTATGTTTTGGCATAATTTATTTATTGAATATCCTCCCCAAAGCTGAATGCTCCTACATTTCTCTTAACACTGCTCATGAGATCTTGGGCGAGGCTTTGTCCATCTTCCTTACACAATTTCTCCCAGTTTTTTTTCAAAGCTTCATCGGTTTTGAATGTTTTTCCGCTTTTCTTCAACTTCTACTTCATTAGATCGGACGAAGTTCTGGTGTATTTGGCGGGTTCGCCTCCTTCGGGACCACATTAACGCCCTTCGCTCCGTACCAATCCATTACAGGCTTGGCGTAATGTCACGAAGCGAGATCCGCCCAGAACAGCGTGGGACCACGGTGAGAGCGGAGGAAGGCCAGCAAGCGCTTCTGCAAGCATTCCTCTCGATAAATCTGCCCGTTTATGGTGCCGGCTGTAACGAACGGCTTGCTGTACCGTCCGCACTCGCAGAACGCCTGCCATAACAGGTACTTCTTCGCGAATTTGTCCATCTTTCTCTTCCGGAACTTTTCCGGAACCTCCATGCGGGACGTACCGACAAAAACCTCGAGGCCGGGGATTTGTTTGGTGTCCGCCTTGATATATGTCTCATCGTCCAAGACGAGACAGCCTAGCTTGACCAGCCACTCATGGTACAGCTTCCGCGCACGCAATTTGGCCACCGTGTTTTGCTTGTCAGTCCGGTTTGGCGCCTTCCTGACCTTAAAAACACGTAGCCCAGCCCGCTTTATGGTCTGCTGGACGAACCACTTTGACGAATTGACCTTTTTGGCCACGTCTCGGGTGGAAAGGTTCGGGTTATTCTTAAAGTACTGCCTTATCTTCCGCGCCTTCTCTGGGTATTCCGTTTTCAGTTTTCGACCGCTTCCAGCGCACCGCTCGATGGTCTTCGTCTCCTGGAACATCTTCACAACGCGGGACACGGTGGAATGGTGGATTCCAAGCCTTTTGCCGATCCATCTGTGCGACTGACCAGGATTATCGATCACCGCGCCCAAGATTTGCTGGCGTAGCTCTTCTTGTTTCGAATGCATCTTGAAAACTTTTGCACACATAAACATAACACTCTAAACTAGTATTACTCAAAATGTCATTAATTTTTACTCACGCGATAAAAAGTTACACCCAAAACAAAGTGTCACATTTTTTCCGAGTCCATTCTTTACTACCCATATATTTATTTTATAACAACAAAGAAATTTTTTTTTTATTATAAATACCCCTCCCCCCCCCCCCCCTCTTTTTTCTCAAGAGGAAGAGAGGGCGCACTCGCTGCAATAGGGAGAGCAGGCCCCCCCCCGCGGAATATCTCCGCAGAAGGGCCCCCCCCCCCCACATGGCACTCTTTCCTCATGCAGAAGGTCAGGCCAGATGAATTTGTAGATTTCAAAGTGGATGCTGGTAAACTTTTTAAGTTTGTGACTGTCACGAATGAGCCTGACGTCGGAAGAAATTCCTAAAATTTTGAAAGTGAACCATGACGATTGCTTCCACTTGGGGTACGAGAAGACGATGGCTCGCATTCGCAAACTGGCTCAAAATGGGACCCGATATAAGAAAGTACATTCAATCCTGCCAAACTGGCAATAGGGTTACCCCCTGAGAACTCGTGGTTTATCCTGGCAGATTATTTCTCTTGATTTTGTAGGGCCACTCCCACGAAGTCGAAAAGGTAATCAGCATATCCTGGTCATTTCTGACTTGTTCTCGAAGTGGGTTATGATCCATCCTGTGAGGAAACTAGACAGCTCAGCCATGTGTGCGATCCTTTGCGATCAGTGATTTTACCGAAACTCCGTTCCCGAAGTTATAATATCCGATAACGTAAGCACTTTTACTTTAAAGGAGTTCAAAACCCTACTGGATCAATTCGGAATTGCACACTGGCTGAACTCCAGGTTTCACTCAAAGGCAAACCCTGTCGAGTGCGTCAACCGCACTATCAACGCGGCCATTCGCACATACGCAAAGGAAGATCAACGTTCATGGGATCTGAAAATTTCAGAAATCAAGGTCATTCAAAACACCAGCATCCACTCATCCACCGGCTACACGCCTTACTTCGTCGCTCACGGCCAAGAGCTATCCGAAAAGGGGACAGATGACCAGCTATATTGACACAATGAACGTCTATATGAAGCTGAGAAAATTGAGCGACGTAAGCAGCAGTTTAGCCAAATTTACGACATTGTTCAGAAAAACTTTTCCGCCAGCGTCGTTTTGCAAAATCTTTCTCTCCAAAGCAGCTCGTGTACCGTAGAAACATGAAGCCCTCCAATGCAGTTGCCCACTACACTCCAAAATATGCAGCTCAGTTTCTCCCATGCAAAGTAAAGAAAAATATCAGCACCTCCTCATATGATCTGGAGGATTTGGCAGGGAAGCTCCTTGGCGTCTGGCCGGCGTCGCATTTGAAGCCCGGATAACGTAATAAAATCACTGTCGGTTGATATTCTTTAATCAACACATTACACATAAGCCGCATAATCAGCAAGGTCTTCCTACCAGGGTCATACAATTTCACTTTCAATTGAAAATCGTCGTGGGACGATGAACCTAACCTTCATCCCTTTCAATTGAAACACATTATCTTCTTTTGACAGCCACTTCTTAGTCAGTTTCAGCAAAACAATCTTCAAACAAACATTTTCGACTAAGCTGTTAATTCATCGGTGTTTATTTTAGCCTTCGGCATCAAACTAGTATGAAGTAGGACAATTGAAATTCATGCAATTCGTTCAGATTTATATTCATTTCTGAGGTATTCATTATTTTTAAGTCTAGAAACAGTGCCATCAGATAAAGTAATTGTAGCACCGAAAGCATTTATCAACTATTTTATGAAATAATAAATGAAATTGTTGATATTTATGTGGCTTTCACGCGATTCCTGTTGTGTTCATAACTCCAGTCCAAATGCAACAAATGCAATTTCAATAAGTCACCGCAGTATCAAACAGAAACGCGCTTGCCAGCTCGGGGAACTGTTTGTCGAGCAAAGTTTACAGCAATGCGTGCATCGTCAAATGACAAGCCTTCTAGCAACACTGACAGGCATGTTTCGTTGTGTTCGCCAACCACAGCTCGGGTGGGGGGATAAAATCAAATAAATTTCAACTAAGTTGATTCACGGTCGTTCACCACGTCGTTTGAGGCAAGCCTGGATTTCAATTGAAGCGCTTTCGACGGTGGCTGGATCGCAAATGATTTTAAGCTTAGGGAACGTCCATTAATTACGTCACGCAAAAATTGACGTTTTGTTATCCCCCCCCCCCCCCCATGTCACGTTTTTTGTATGGACCTTCAAATTTTTTTGTATGGATCGTCACGTTTTCTCGAAACCCCCCCCCCCCCCCCCCCCCCCTACTGCGTGACGTAATTAATGGACCTTCCCTTACTCACATTTGACAGGAAGTGATTTAGGAGTGGGAAGATAGGTTCCCTCCCCCACGGCAAATAGTGGGGAGGAAGAGTTGTTGTTGTTGTGGAGTTTTTTTGCCCCTTCCCCCAAGGTTTTTTTTTTGTTCAGTTTCTTCCCCCCCTCTTCCTGGACTGTTGGGGTTACTCCTGGAAGGTTGGATTTCCCGGCTGGGGTCCCTTACCCCTTTCCGGGGTCCCTTTTTGCCCTTTTTTCTTTCCAATCGATGGTCAAACGATCGTGGTACCGATTTAAAACACGAGACACCGTAAAGGGTGTCCACGATGAAATTGCCACACTATGAAATTGCTCTAACTTTTTAACCGTTGGGTAGAATTTAATGAAAATTTGGGTGGATTTAGTTCATAGTGCATTATTTACATCCTGCAAGTCCTGTGATCAAAACTCGCGGAAATGGAGTCGAAAGAACAGCTCGTGCGTGATAAAATCTTGCGCATTCATCACGAGAACAAGGATCTCTCGCATCGTTCCATCGCTAAAACGTTGGGAATCGCGAATTCCACGGTGTCGCGAGTGATTAAGCGGTTCGAGGAACGGTTGACCACCGATCGGAAGCCCAGAAGTGAAGGAAAAAGTATTCCGTACAACACCAAAAATCACAACCGCGTAGTTGAGGCCTTCAACCGAAATCCGAACGCCTCCGTTCAGGATGTGGCTAAGAAGCTGCACCTAAGCCGAAGTTTTGTCCAGAAGGCCAGAACTATGGCTGGGCTTCGAACGTTCAAGGTACAAAAGGCCCCTAATCGCGACGAGAAGCAGAACAAGTCCGCCAAAACCCGTGCCAGGAAGTTGTACCTCAACATGCTGACGAAAGTTGAATGCTGCATCATGGACGCCGAAACATATGTGAAGGCCGACTTCAAACAGATCCCCGGCAACCTGTTTTTCACGGCCAAGGATAAGTTCAGCGTTCCGGAGCATGTCCGCACTCAGAAGATGTCCAAATTTGCGAAGAAATTCCTGGTTTGGCAAGCCATCTGCACGTGCGGGAAGCGGAGTGCACCTTTCGTGACCCAGGACACGATGAACGGACAGGTTTACATAAAAGAGTGCCTCCAGAAGCGGCTGCTTCCTCTCCTGAAGGCCCACAACGTCCCAACAATCTTCTGGCCGGATTTGGCCTCATGCCACTACTCCAAGGACGTGCTGAAGTGGTATGCGGACAATAAGGTCAATTTCGTGCCGAAAATGTTCAACCCTCCCAACACTCCGGAGCTCCGCCCCATCGAGAAGTATTGGGCGATTATGAAGCAGCACCTTCTTAAACGACCTAAGGTAGTGAAGACAGTCGAGGAACTGAAGAAAGTATGGGTTTACATGCAAAAAACGGTTGATTCACAGGTTGTGCAGAATCTTATGGCCGGGGTTAAGGCCAAGGTGCGGGCATTTGCGTATGGACTGTAAATAAAATACGAGTAAAATGGTAAAATGATGTTTAATAGTTATTTCTCAATCACTGAAAATTTGATGGCAATCGGATGAAAACTCGAATTTTGCGAATCAATTTTGTGTGTGGTAATTTCATCGTGGACACCCTTTAGAATTTACCATTCCCAGCTTCCTGCTGATGGCATGATGAGAAAGACCCGGATTTTAGGTACTTGCGCAAATTTTCATTGCGCCGCTGCTGTTCTTCCGACTCCATCTTCGCAACGTTTGCTCATTCGCTAGGGAAACTTACAAGGCGTAAACAAATACACATAGAACTAATTACACCCAAAATTTAAAAAGAAAATACCCAACGAGTAAAAAGTTACAGCCAAGTGGTGCAATTTGATTCCGTACAACCTTTATTTGGTCTTGTGCTGACCATGGATATTTCGGCTTTACGTGATTTGGAGTAAAGGGTGTCCACAGTTAAATTGCATCACTTTAAACTCGTCCTCAAAAACAAGTCTCTCAACCGATTGTCATGAAATATTCAGGAAATAGAATATAATGTATAATCTTGGTTTAGGTATTTTTATTTCACTGTATATCTTTACCAAATTCAAAAACCCGAATTTTCTTCTTAATACCACGCATAAGATTTTGTACAACGCTTGAACAGACATTTTTTCCGCTTTCAACCATGACTTCAACATTTCCTGTTCTGTAGTGACAACTTTAGAATGCTTACGAAGTTCGTGCTTCATTAAAGCCCAATATTTTTCAATTGGCCGCAACTGTGCAGAGTTTGGGGGATTAAGATCCTTCGGCACGAAATTGACACCATTCGTCTTGTACCACTCCAGAACATCCTTGAAGAAGTGACAAGAGACAAATTCCGGCCAAAAATTTTTAGGAACGTTGTGTATTTTAAGAAACGGAACCAGTCGTTTTTTCAGGCATTCATTCATGTATACTTGACCATTTACAGTTGAAGTTGTCACGAAAGGCTTGCTCCGTTTACCACACGAACAAATCCCCTGTCAAATCATGAATTTCTTGGGGAACTTTGACACTTGCTGTATCCTGAGAGACTCTGGAACATCGAACTTGTCTTTCGCAGTCACATACTGGTTGCCGGGAATTTGTTTAAAGTCCGCTTTTACGTGTGTTTCATCGTCCAAGATGCAGCAGTGTGGTTTCGTCAACATTTGTGTGTAAAAGCTGTACACGCGCACGTGTTTTAGCTTTCCTATTCTGTTTTTCATTGCGGTTGGGAGCTTTCTGAACTTTGAATGAACGGAGCCCGGCTCGTTTCTAGGCTTTCTGCACGAAACTTTTGGTCAAGTGCAGCTTTTTCGCGACATCCCGAACGGAACAGTTGGGTTTGCGTTTAAAGGCAGCAACTACTCGCTTGTGATCCTTCAAACAGTACGGAACACTTTTTCTACCTCTCACCTTCTTCCGATCGACAGTTAAACGTTCCCCGAAACGTTTTATGACACGAGACACTGTAGACTGGTGAATTTTCAACATCTTTCCGATGGCTCGGTGCGAAAGAAGTGGGTTGTCGAGGAGCGTGTGCAAAATGTTCTCGCGAACTTGCTGTTCCTTCGACTTCATTTTCGAAACTATGACACATTTCACAATGAAACTGAAGCTTGTATTACACTGTTTGTCCAATAGCCAAATATTTGTCATAGGCAGATAGGCATCTGACAAACATCTATGATATCTGTCAGCTGTCTAGCTGCCTATGCCAAATATTTGGCTATTGGACAAACAGTGTAATACAAGCTTCACGCAGTGTAAACAATACACGCTGAGGTCATTTCACCCAGAATTTCGTTGAAATCAACCCAAAGGGCGAAATGTTACAGCTTATGGAAAGTGATGCAATTTAACTGTGGACACCCTTTATATGAAACTCATATATATGTTTTTAACTAACATTAGCCTTAGATTGTAGTTTTTTGAACCTGTATGTTGAGTATTAGTTCTTTTTTATCTGTGTTTGTGTATTTTTTTCTTTCTCAGAAATGTTCAAGTCAAAAAAAATCCAAAAGTTTTATAGTTATAGGTTTTTGGACAGTTCAGAATTTAAAATAAATGTGTTATGTAAACCAACTCGCTCATCTTCTCATCCTTTGAATTGTTATTCCTATTAATCTCGAGACGACCGCGATTAATCGGTTCTTTTCCCCTAACTTTAGTTTTAAGATAAATTATATATATATATATATATATATATATATATATATATATATATATATATATATATATATATATATATATATATATATATATATATATATATATATATATATATATATATATATATATATATATATATATATATATATATATATATATATATATATATATATATATATATATATACCCTTTTATTAAAAGAATTCGCTTCTGTGAGCCTCTACTTTAAATCAACACACAGGCGTTCCTAGGCTATGGTGCCCATTTGGTCATTGTTTGATTTAAATAGTTTTGATAAAATTGATTCGCTTTCATGTATTGTGCATGTTCTTGTTCATGTTGAGTTTTCATCAGTGTACAGTGACTTTTTGTGTCTTGTCTTATTCATAATAATGTGTGTACGTGAATACGGTCTGTTATTGTGTTTGATAGGTACTGTATTTCTATTTGATTTATGGATTAAATTGTATGTATTGATTTGTGTTCGACATCCCCTTGCAACTCTATATACTTTTGTAAAGAGCTTAACTCAATGATGTGGATCCTGACATATACATAAACCAAGGTTAGTATGAAACGGTGAAGAGAAAGAAGGTTATATTATTTGATGGCTGGCAGGGTTTATGTGAGATTATTGGTGATATTCTCACAACGACTCTTCGTTTCTTTGACTAAAAGTTTTGAGTAACTCAAAACTAACCATAAAGAAAAAAAACCTTGCTTGGCTTAGCCCTTAATCTTGTTGCAATACCAAATTTAAATATATTTAAAAAAAAGAACTAATTTGAAGCATTGAAAAGAACGAGTCTACTTCCTATCTAGCGGGCTTATTTATTATTTCTTTTTCCTTTCTACTTATTTATAGTGTGGGATGATAAGATGCAATCTCATCGCC
>JAHHFK020001312.1:0-73334 GCA_024533555.2 Aedes koreicus | reverse complement strand
TGTTCCGATTTCAGTCGCATCGAATCATCCATCAAAACCAGTCGACCATCCTTGCCACCGGACACAAACCCGCCGTTCCGTAAGGCACATATAGAAAAGATCGATCCTTCGTGGACCTTCTTTAGGAAACGACTGATCACATTTGTCCCTCGAGGCCAGATTGAAATATTTCCGTTCGAGTCTCCAGTGACCACGTCTCCCGCTGGAGTAAACGATATTGCTGTCACGTACTTGGGCTTCTCTCTATTCTCGAACACTCCCATCCGCTTGTAGAGCATTCCATTCTGGTCCAAAGACCAGAATGCGATATGATTTTTCCCAATCGTAATGATCTGACCTTTGTCTAGTGGATGAAATTCTACCGCGACGATCGTATCCACTGAGCACTTAGTCTCGGTAATTTTCCTCCCGTTTTCCTTCTTCTGCCAGTCCCAAATTGATATGATCTTGTCCGGAGAGTCGTCGATCGCCGCAAGAATCGTTCCACTATCCGCTCGACTAAAGGACAGACAATTGATTGCCCCCGTAAAATCTCCCAATCCGATTACATTCAACGTTGCAAGCGATACAGAATTCCATACTCTGACATGTGGTAATGTGTCCCTCCCTTCATGGCCTCCGCACTGCCCCGTTGCCACCAGTAGCTTATTGGGATGTACGGCTAAACTTTTTACATCGTCTGTATGGCCAACGTAGTGCCGCTGTGATTGTTCGTCCATGTTGTATAGGATGACCACGGCAGCGACAAAATACACCATCTCCCCAGTTGGAAGTTGGTGCAGGTTCGACCGACAGTCCTTACCCCGATATCCGTAGACCCAGTCCAGGCGGAGGCGTTTGTTCGGGGCCGGTTGGACTTTCGTCGTTTCGTACGTACTAATTTGAGCTTCTGGAATGTGTAGCACTATTGGACGGCCACTGATGTATAACTTAAGGTAATCGTCGTCGTCCCTCCGCTGGACGTACGCATGCGAACCGGTCTGTTTGGCACCGTTTCCGCTTAGGCCGCTGTTAAGATTCAGGAGGGATTTGGTGGAGAATCGTGACATGCTGTTGCTGGAAGAAGGGGATGAAAAAAACTTAGTTTTACTTATTTGCGAATCGTTAAGGTGAAGATCGCTGTAATACAAAACATTAGAGGGGTTGTGCACAAGATACGACCGAATGGTAACAAACTACAAAAATTGCACATGCCCAACTTTAATAGGAGTCTTGCTGCACTGCAGCATACAAATCCTTTAATTTGGCATGTGAAATCGTTGTGGTTCCTTAGATTTGTGCCTTCAAAAATTCGAAGTGGCGATGCAAATCAGTCATAATGATGGCCATCAACAAACGTTTTTAATAGTTGCTACCACGTATTTGACTTTCAGTCATCCCGCGGACTAAATCTAAAACAAATGTTTAAGCTGATTTAGTTAGTAGCTGTCCTTTTATTTAGACATCGTTCATTATTTAAGGATACACATTTTATCCGTTGAAAAATATTCAAAAATTAAAAAATAAAAGGGAAGACGCCGTCGTCTTTTGTTGGATCATCTGATAGGTTACTGTCAAAGCTGCAATGGCTTTCGCATCTATAGACAACGGACATCTGTTGCAAGCGGCAGGATGGCGATTACGTGGTCCACGCAAGTGAATTGGAATGCTCTTCTTTATTCCAAAGAATTCTAGCAGCTACTTGTGATCCCTGTGAGGCGAGAATCGTTTGCCGAAAATAAAACGACGGAACTTGGTGCCCCCCCCCCCCCCCCCCCCCCCCCCCCCCCCCCCCCCCCCCCCCCTTCCCCCTTTTTTTAATCCCCCCCCCCCACCCCCCCCCCCCTTTTTCCCCCCCCCATTCCAACCCCCCTTTCTCTAAAAACTCTCTTTCAATCTTTAAAAGGAAACCATACTCTCGGATACCATTAGGGTTGTCTAACCGGTAGTACTGAAACCGGTAATACCGGTATTACCGGTCAATTTTGAGTACCGAAAATACCGGTATTAGAGACGGAAAAATACCGGTATTTTCGGTATTTCAAATTTTGTTGTCAGTATAAAAAATCTCGAATAGTTTTCACCTACATATATCAGCTAAAGACTCACCGTGCAACAAACACTTACAACAATTGAATGCGCGCATGAATGAACCTTTGCACAAGTAAGCATCATTGACGACGTTCACGCTACAGCAAAAATCGATCATCATCGTCATTAATCATACGTGTTGCTTCATTCTCTTAGCCATCTGTCAAATTGCCAATGACTTTTTTCTTCAATGAACATTGTTTACATCGTCGAGAATTTTTGTTCAAGTGACTGCGTCTGCAATTCACGGAGAAAAAATTAACATGGAATTTGAAGAGAAAATTAAACCCGGTATGTCCGCTGCTTCTGTGTGGTTTTATTTTCTACGCGGAAAGCAAAACCGTGGCGTAGCCAAGTGCGTGAAGTGTTCAAAAGTAATTAAGTGTGAAGGCTCCAGCACAAGCGGAATGAAAACACATCTCAAAGGATTGCACAACATTATCCTGAAACGTGCTGCTTCTCCAGATGGGGCTGGTGATCAGCCGTCAACATCAACTTCAACCACAATTCCAAAAAGAGGTACAACAATCACGCAATATTTTCCATCGACGGTCTCCCCTCTTGAAACTGCTCTAGCCCGAATGGCTTCGAAGGACGGCATATCGTACAGGACTCTTGCCCAATCTGAGGACATCCGCTTGGGTTTAGTCGCTCGGGGTTTCAGTGGGATTCCAAAAACCCACGACGGGATCAGGCAAAAAGTTAAAACGTATCACAATTTCGTTGTGATGGGATACCGAGCTGACTTCGATGAAATTAAAAAAGGACAACGAAAAATCAGCGCCAGCTTTGACGAATGGACTTCTAACAAAAATCGGCGATTTATGAACGTGAATGTTCATGACTGTAAGAAAACGTGGAACCTTGGACTGCGAAGAATAATAGGATCGATGGATGCGGAGCACTGTGTTACATTACTGGAGCAGCATTTGAGGGAGTTCAACATTTCTCTTTCGGATGACGTCATGGCAGTTACCACCGACGGACCACATCTAATGTTGAAAGTGGGAAGGATGTTGAAGGCTTTACACCAGGTTTGCCAGGCGCATGGCATACACTTGGCAGTTGTGAGTGTATTGTATCAGCAGCGCCCTCCGATGGATACACATGACTTGAATAACAACGGTAACTTTTTTTTTTGTTCAATTTAAATTTGTTGAATTGTTTTCTCATTTTTTTCTTCCAGACTCCGATGTAGAATCAGACGATAATGATGAAGAAGCAGATTTCTTTTCGCTCGAGATGGAGGAATCGGAGCCACTCAACTTCAAGCCCGCAATATATGAAATTGTGAAAAAGGTACGTGCCGTAGTAGTTCTCTTCCGGAGATCACCTGTGAAAAATGATTTGCTGCAAAAATATGTCCGTTCTGAATTCGGAAAAGAACTTGTATTGGTGGCTGATACCAAGACACGCTGGAATAGCATGTTATCCATGCTCAAACGGTTCTATGAGTTGAAGGGGCCCGTTCAAAAAACTCTGATCGATTTGAAGCTTCAATCCAAATTCAACTTCAGTGATGATGATTTTTTGGCGGTAGGTGAAATAATTCAAGCCCTCGAACCTGTTCAAGCTGCTGTGGAACTACTCTGCCGTGAATTCTGCACTCTATATGAAGCCGACGTGGCGCTCCAATTTATGTTGGAGCAATTATCAAATCAAGCCACAGAAATTGCCGCCAACTTATTCGATGCTCTCAAAGAACGAATCCAAGAGAGACGATCAGAATACGCCGATCTTTTTGCTTTTTTTAATAATCCTGCCGTAAAGCAATCGATCAGAAACGATTTTGGCATTTTCTTCAAGACATCCAGAGCTACTTTGATTAAGCAAGCGGACGAGATCTTGAAGCGTCTAATCATTCCTGATGCGATCGTCGAAGCTGAGACAACGACCACACCTGACGATCGGTACGAAGAAGATGCCTCTATGGATGATTTTTCTGGTTTATCGGTTAAAGAACAACTCGTGAAGAGACTGCAGCAGAGCAAAACACTTGCGTTGCCGGTGGCAACTACGTTGACGCCAGGATCCTTGCAAGCAATCCGTAAAGAATTCTCCTACTATGAATCTGAAGGGATTAAGGGCAAGTACTTGACACTGATTTTCGACGCTCTTGGAACCATTCGTCCAACTTCGGTTGAACCAGAGAGGGCATTCTCAGCAGCTGGCAACATTGCCAACAAAATCCGATGCGAATTGGGAGATAAATCGCTCAGTATGTTATGTCTACTTATTCGATGCAAAGTCTCACTTTGCCCAGCTCAACAAGCAATGATTTTAACATTTGAAGTTTGTCAATAAATATTGTTTTTCATCCAAAAGTCCAAATCAATTTTTTTTTATTTCTGAAATTTTCACAAATACCGGTATTCCCGGGGAAATACCCACAAACCCCCCTTTCCCCTTATTTTTTCCACACACCCCCACCCCCCTCTTAAAAAATTCTAAATTTTTAAAAAACCCCCAAAACCCCCCCTTTTTTCCCCCCGAAGCCGACGGTACCTGTCCCTTTTGACAAAAAAAATGGCTTGAGCACGAACGACACCATAGTCCAAGATTCTCGCTGAAAACGTTGCTGTACTTCTCCTTGAAACGTTTAACCAAATCTGTCGACTTTGAATGTGAATTCATGGCCTTCATGGTTGCAAACCGCGTTAAATGCACGTCCCGCAGTCCAAAAACTTAAACTACACTGCTCCTAAAAGATTGAGATCGTTTGTTCTGTATACAAAGCACCGTCCTTGCTTGACAACGTCGTTGAGGTCCTGTCGTCACCAGAAATTTTCACCACTGTTAAGGGAATATTATACTTTCTGGAGGTGGTCTTAGTTTTCGTGAAAGTGCCAAGAGTTTCAAGCATTTTACGTTTGAATCTTTGCTAACCTCTTTGTTTACAAATTCAGATACATCACTTTGAATAAATCGTCGAGAATTGCTAGTAGACGTCCGCTGAAAACACACTAATGTCTGCAGCACTTTCCAACTGTATTCTTGTTGGTATTTCGTTGTTCCGTACACGGAGTAGACATCCTGTGCCTTATGTGTGTCGCATTTTTCTTCTTACGAATAAATTTGGAGTTGAAACAAGTGCAGTATCATTCCCAGTGGCCGACTTTCTTGCAGGACTTGCAGTCATGT
This sequence comes from Aedes koreicus, assembly GCA_024533555.2. Taxonomy (NCBI): domain Eukaryota; kingdom Metazoa; phylum Arthropoda; class Insecta; order Diptera; family Culicidae; genus Aedes; species Aedes koreicus. Next base: position 68,123 of record JAHHFK020001312.1, on the reverse strand, counting down.
TGGATGAACGTGTTCCTCAAATAATGCAATTCTCCGCATCCCCAAAACGGCGAATTCGGAGTTTCAGGTTGCTGCCGAACGGGATGAATGTTGTTCTTAACTCCACTGCAAACACGCTTGGCTTGTTGTTGTTGTTTCGTTTTTACGGGACTTTCAACCCGAGGCTGGTTTGTTACGCCAGGAACCTGAACCCAACATATCGAACCCATGAACACATGAGGCCGGCTTCCTTAGTCTTCCGAAGGAAGACGTAATCAGAGATTTTTCGTCTTCCCAAAATCCCAACGGCGCCATCAATAATTGCAGTATCGCTCTTCAAATTTGAGAGTCGCTTGCATTCCTCGGCTTACAAACACAGATCATCATAAATGTCTTTATTTTTCATTATTTCTTATTAGGGCAATGTAAATTTAGGAATTGATACAGCTTAGCTTTTCAACTTTAGTTATGGCTATTTATACAAACAAAAAAAGTTTTCTAGGCCTAACAAGCCTTTGAAAGGTTTACCACTCAGGTGGGATTGTTTGTTTGGGAATTAGATTTTTAAACTAAACTACCTAACTACCTAACGACCTAAGACTACCATTTACATCTTACAACTAACCCAGCTACTATTTACAACTAACCTACTATATACAGGGTGCTTATTAAAGCATGTTCCGATACGTTACATTTCTGTACAAATTTGTTCTTAATGTCATTTTTTTTTTAATTAATGGTGGCGTCTAGATCAAGGTCAGTCATCCTTGTTCCAAATGGGCGATCTAGGATCATTCTGAGCGTTCGGTTTTGCGCGACTTGCAGCTTGTTCCTGTGAGTCAGTGCGCAGTTCCCACACCGGAGCAGCGTAGAATATTACAGGCGCTATGATCTGTTTGTAGACGGCCAGTTTGTTTACCCCTGAGAGGCGGGATCTTCGGCAAATCAGCGAATATAGCGACCTAACTAAGGCGGAGCACTTGACAAAAGTTCTCTCCACATGCGACCTGAAGATAAGTTTCTCATCTAAAAACAGCCCTAAATAAGTTACCTCGGTGGACCACTCAACCCTTGTGCGATCCAGGACTACCGTGCAAGATGGAGGTGGTTTTAGTTTGGGGGACTGCCTATGGAGGAACATGATTGTTTGGGTTTTGGAGGTGTTGATTTTGATTTTTCACTTGGTGGCATAGTCAGCAAAGGTGTTAAGGCATCGTTGGATTTTGTTTATGATTTCGCGAGGCATCCTTCCTTTGACGGTTATTGCGGTGTCATCTGGGAACAGGAACAACACCCAACTTAACTGCTCGAACGGTTTGCTCAGCGCTGAAAGAAGGCTTATTGGTCTGTAGCTTGAAGGAGATGTTGGATCCTCCCCGGGTTTGCGAATTGGTATGACTTTGGCTACTTTCCAGATGCTTGGAAAGTAGTGCAGTTCCAAGCATCTGTTGAAGATGTCGCTCAATAGTGTGTACACTTTCATGTTAAGTTTTTTTGGGATCAAGTTGAAAATCCCGTCAAACCCGGGAGCCTTCATGTTTTTAGTGCCTTTCAGTGCTGAGCAAATCTGCTCTGCAGTTGTTCTGTCCTCCGAAGGCACGACACAGGGGGAGGCATTGAGATTGTGGACGCAATGCGCAACCTGATCTTCGAGCGGACTTTGGTGGTCACGGATCGCATTTGCTTTCTCGAGAGGGGTTACGAGAAGCGAATCGACAACCTTGAGAGGCGGAACAGGTTTGGCATGCGTCTTCAGGACTTTGACTACCTTCCATTGGTCTAGACCGGTCATCCAAGTTTTGGATGATCTTCTCGAAACTTTTGTTCCGAATTTTTACTATTCTATCTCTCTATTTAGATCGGCCATTTCACATTTTCTATTCAGATCCCTCGTCCTTTGAAACTGGCGTCTACGAACATTTCTTAACCGAACCAATAGTTGGGTGTGGGAATCAATGGCAGTAAACTTACCCCTCACAGGAACACGTCGCACGCACGCCTCATCAGCCACGGTTATAGCTCGTTGGAGTCCAACCAGTGCACCATCGATGTCTCTAGCGGAGGATTTTCATCGATGTTTCGGTCCATCAGTCGGCCGAACCGAAACCAGTCCACATGATGATAGTCCTTCCTCAGGCAGCTTGGAGTAGGGACCACGTTGCTACCGACTTCAGCCACCACCGGTTGATGATCAGAGCTGAGGTTGTTGAGTGCCACCGGCTTCGTTAGCGAGATATCCGACAGGAAAAAGTCCAGGGTAGAGGGATTTCCAGCCGGTGAGATGAACGTCGGTTCGTCCGGGTAGTGGATCGTATATAATCCATGCTGGGACTGATCGAACGGCAGCCTTCCGTTTTTGTTTTGGCTATGGTTCCTCCAATCTTCATGACGGGTATTCAAATTTCCTCCGACGACAAAGCGGGAACTTGACCGCGTGATGGTGGTGAGATCGTTGATAAATTTGGTTGCCAACCCGTTGCTGGCGGTGCACTGCCTAGGACAGTAGACAGTGATGAGTCGGATGCGTCCGGATGACGATTCCACACTAAGAGCATCGATGATGGAAGTGCGGATGTGGGGTAGAATATTGTACTTTAATCCTTTCTTCACGATAATCGCTACACCCCCCCCCCCCCCCCTGGAGTCGGTGCCGGAAGATGTTGTGGTCAGGCAACCAGAAGCTGTCCCCTGTCCCGGTTAGAAGGCCCACGTCGAAGTTGTGCTTGTAGACGAAATCAGCAAGCTCGAAGCTATTTGCTCGGATAGAGCAAGCATTCCAGGTGACGATGGGTTGTGCTTTAGACGCCATACTGGATGATGAATTTTCCGAGCACTTGGATCTGCTCGGGCTTGCTGCGGCACTGGAGAAGCGCACCGGTCATATGGACGAAAATCGCCATCCGTTCGTCCGCAGAGAACAATTCGGGATTATTGTTGGTTGCTGGTTGACTCCAGAATCCAGAGGGGCCGGGATTTGCTTGAGGGGTACTACCTTGCCCCCACGGGTTTGGTTGATGACTACCACGAATTTGCGGAAAATCTCCCGCTGTGAAGGCCGGAGCCCTTTCCGTCTTCCGTCCCGTTTGATTGGCGTTCGAGGCTTGCTTTCGGATACGCTTGAAGGCTTCGCGTTTCGGGCACTAACGATCGGATTCCTGGTGGGCACCACCACAGTAGATGCACTTGTACGCCACGGCTCCTTCGATTGGACAGTTGGATGTGGTGTGATTTTGGGCGCAGTTGTTGCAGCGGACATTGACGTTGCAGTTCGTTGCAGAGTATCGTGATCAAAGCCCAGGCACTGCTGGCACTGCGTCACATCACGGTGTCCACCGCGGTACGACTCCCAGGTGACGATGATGGAACAGAGGGATCGGATCGCTTTCAGCGCGTTGAGCGAACCCGTTCCCTTTTGGAAATGCACCAGGTACAGGCAATCCGGGTGATCATGAGGTCACTCAGAGGGATGTTTTTCACCACCACTGGTTTTAGCTTCACTTTTGCTGCAGGCGCAGCAGCGTTTAAATTTTCGACGGAGCCGCCGAAATCACCGACGTCGCTGGTGTTCATTGCTGTGCTGCAAACACGGAGTCCACGCTTCAAGGGGTACAGCCACTGGCACCATCGAATTGGTTCTGCTTCTTCTTTTTTTTTCTTGTTGCTCTGGGCCTGGGCCTTCAAGTAGCGAAAAAGGGGTTCCTACAATCAGCCATTCGCTTGCCGCCGGGTTTCAGTCCACCGCTTGGGCCAGGTTTTGCCCATACCAACACGCGGAACGCGAGAAACCGCGAAAGTATTAACTAAAAAAAAAACTAAAAAATTACCGAGAGCGAAAAAACACACCCGAACTTGTCGCTTGTTGACGGTTGCTTTGATCATCTACAAACATAGATTCATATGCGCAGAATTTTCTAACGCACACCAAATTGTTTTTAATTAAATTTGGTTCGGATTTTTTAATATACATGTTCGTCCTTAACTTAACTGCCGATAGACGTCAATAAAACCATCACTTCGTATTTTCTAACTAGGATTTATCAATATTTACGGCACTTAGATAACCAATCTTTAAATTAATCCTTAGGCCAAAATCCTTATTTAATGGTCAACTAAAAACTGTAGTCAAGTAATTACTTAAGTAACTACATGATATAACAGCTACTTCCTGTACAATTTTATAATTAGGAGTGTTAACAGGCCTTCCTTCTGAGCTGTAATGCCAACTGAGAAACGTACTATGGATTTGTAATTTATAATATATTGGTTTGCTTTACGGGAACCAGTAAGCAACGGCCATTATTCAGGACAAGGAAACTTAACAACTTTACTTCTCTTCCGAAGAAAGACGTGATCAGAAAACTCCAACGACGTCCACAGGGATTGATGCCAGATCGCCTGTTGTGAGAGGCAACCAAGCCTACCACTACATCGCCGGCGCTGTCTGAAGCTTTACAAGATAGTTGGATAGTTTTATGTAACTTGTTTCCAGTGCCTCAGAGGAAAATGGCTAGGAAGTTTCCATTAATGGAGTAAAAATAACTCATTCGTGTTAATCTTTTAACCAAATGGTTAAAAGACATGGTCATGTGCACTCGACACTGAAGAAGTCTATAAGTCGCAGATCTGTCAAAGGATAATCTTTTTCTAGTGGAATTTAAAAGAAAGTTCGAAAAAGTGTTTTAGTTTTAATTTTAGTTCGATATGGGTGCAATTGTACCCAATCATGGGTACTTTCCAGTTAGAATGCATATGATATTATAATTTAATATGAAGATCTGCAGAGGAATTTTGCACGCTATTTGCAACATACCGCAAAGCTAAAATTCACTGAGGGCTCTGATACTAAATGGCAATAGGAGAATTACAAGCATAGTTATTGTTAGTAAAAAGAGAAAAAATGCTTGATAATGATGAAAATGCTAAAGAATTACATACAATTTTAAAGAAAGAATATCGTAATTATTCAATTGATTTTCCAAAATTTCCGTAACCTCTTTTCATTTTGAAAGAAACGTGTAATTTTCTGCTTTTTTTATGACTATATAAGAATGCTAGGTATGGCATAAATTCCTGGCATACTTCATCAGATATCGCCTAAATCAGGTCTGTTGTATAAAAAATTGCCTGAACCAGCCTGAACAAGGCTGAAAAGCTCAATAATAAAGATATCTATCCATCTATCTATTATCTATCTATCTTTTAGCTGATGGCATGCTTAACGATGGTGAGTAAACTATTTATTTATTTATTTGTCGTCAATCGAGTTTGTAGACCGTTTTGTTACATAGTTTATCTTATACGCTAAATTGTTTTGAATACAAATTTGTTTTATTACAATATAGTATGCATGGGCAAATATTACTAAATATAAAGACCTCTTAGCTATTACTGCGCGCTTTAATGATTTTCAATTGTTTTGGCCATTGTAAAATCAATACTATTGCAATGTTTATTGTAAGTGGTCATCATTTGATTCATGGGTCCAAATTTCCCGCAGTTCGTACGATGGTAATTAGTTGCAAATAACTGTCGCACTCAAATAACGTGTTGGTGTGTAGAAGTTTAATTTTGATAAATGTTCCATCGAATCAATCTGTGTGAGACAATGTTATTTATAAATGAAACCATCGCAAATTCTCGACGCTCTTTCAGTGTTTGAATGTTGATAAGCATGCATCGAGCTTCATACGATGGTAACGGAAATACAGTCCAGCTTAATTTACGAAGTGCGTATAATTAAATCTGTGTTTGCACAGATTCTATTTTATTTTCATGTGTAATTGAGAATGGGGACCAAACAATGCTACAATATTCAAGTATTGATCTGACATAAGCAACGTACAGTGTTTTTATTGTGTATGGATCACGGAAATTATAGCAAAACCGTTTTATAAAGCCTAGCATATTACTGGCTCGGTTTATAATTGTGTTATAATGAACAATGCATGAAAGTTTAGAGTCTAACATAATACCTAAGTCCCTGACTCTATCACACCTTTCAACATTCTGATTTCCTAAAGTAATTACTAAGTTAGGTACGTCTCATTTTCTTGTAAACGTAATCAAGTTACATTTTTTTTGTTACACCATGTGTGGAATATTTGTATCTCATTTTTGAATACGTCACAGTCTTCACCATTTTTTATTTCCAAAAAAAGTTTCATGTCGTCAGCATAAATTAAAAATTTAAGTTTAATAAGTATGAAGGATAAGTCATTCACAAATAAAATAAATAGAAGCGGTCCTAAATGAGAGCCTTGTGGAACTCCAGAACTAGCATGAATAGAAGCCGATTTTTTCCCGTTAAATCTTACAATTCGTTCACGGTTGGTCAAGTATGATTCAAGCCATTTGATGAGTTTAGGCTGTATTCCCAACTTTAGTAATTTAAAAAGAAGCATGGGTATGTCGACGCGGTCAAATGCTTTGCTAAAATCCGTGTACAAAACCTCTACATGGCTCCCGCTATCCATTGTGCCCAGAGAATAATTTACAAATACGAGTATCTTAGTGGTTGCAATTCAAAGTAGCATCGGATTATGTTACTGGTTAAACCTCCTATAAAAACATGATATCAACACGTTATTAAAAACCCCGTTTGAAATCAATACTTGCTTAATTGTTCCTTATACTGAGCCTAAACTTAAATGTTAACGGATAGCATAAAAAACTAAAATATCACTTGGTTTTACCCGGATATCCCGTTCTATCTTACTTTCCCTTACTCACCCAGTACTGCTGACCGACGGTCCCGGCGAACCGCTCACAAAGTCTCCGGTAGAACTCCACCGTTTCCCCATGCCACCACCGTTTACCCCGCTGATCCCTACTGCAGATGCGGTCAAATTCTGCATATTGGGCTGTTTGGGTGATGGCGACGGGGCCGGAGATATCGAATGGCTGCTCATCGAATCGGAATGCAGAGAGCCGTTGGAATGGTGGATGGCTTTCTGCGCCAGGCTGCTGGCCTTTGCGGTGGACATGTTCCGCGACGGGGAACTCGTCACCCGAGACGGAACACGACCGAAGCGCTTCTCGTCCACACTGGAATTAACTGAAATGAAATGGCATGGTTTAGTAGGATTCTAAAATCTTCCGGTGATAACATACGCCTGGTGATGGTATTCCGTGAAAATCGAAAACTTTTGCTGGACAGCACGGAACCGCTGTGTGAGCTTCCTTCGGTATTTTTAGCGTTGTCATAGCTGTTGTCGATTGTACTCAACCGTCGCAGTACGTCGGCCAGGGTTGATTTAAGACAGACGATTTCATCCTTCTGTTCCAACACTATCCGCTCCAGATCGTTGACGCGTTCCACCAGGCTGGCCTTTTCCGTTTCCAGCATTTCCTCTGCAACAGAACAAACACAAACAAGATAACATCAGACGCAAGTTATTGATGAGTTTGCAGCTTTTCGTGTATCGATTGATGGAGTGATATCAAATAGATATGATAGATATAGCAATTATCATTACGCCATCCTTTTTGAACACCGCCATCGTCCTTGGAGGGCGAAGTTTTGGGTGCTGCAGCCGTCTCAGACGCCTTTGATTCACCTTCAGCTGCCATTCTAAATAATTCTCATTCGTGGAACCTTTTTGCTCCCATTCCAATCATTGGTAACTTTGATCTACGCAACACAACAGATTTACTTTGGCTAGATAAGTCAACACTAGAAACACTCAAAACAACAGATTACATTTTGCTAAACAAAAAAACTAGTCGATTATCAAAAAAACTGAAAACAACTATAGATAACACATCACATCCAGAGTGTTCGCACAGCAGAAGACTAATGCGAACTCAACTATCAGCTGCCTGCTGTTGGTCGGACGGCGGCTGGGTGACAGGAGCCGGCCGGAATAACCATTAGTATCGGTACGGTGCGCAAGCGTTGGAATTTGTGTTTTCTGACTGGGATTTTTTTTTAGCAACAACGGCATAGTCGTATCACAATCACATGGTTCTGGAAATTTGCGTGACGTGAAGATGTGTGGCGAGTTGTATATTTCGATGTAGACTCATATTGGCCGAACAGGAATCTATCACTGCCGCTATCGATAACAATATTGGTTATCAGCGAGGGGGGGGCGTACGCTCTCGCATCACCGCCGTTATCGAGGGTTCTGCAAATTCCAAATCAAGTTGAATATTGACCGTTTGTCTACTTCGATATATTAAAAGTGAGGTGGTTGCCAAGATGATTGTTTTCATTGCGGTTTATAGAATTGAGGAATGCGAGTGAGATAAGTTGGAGTAGGCGGAGAGATTTGAAGCATTGTTTTGAAATGCTTTTGATAATGGTGAATGTAAGTTGTAAGTTACGGTTCCTCTTATTGATGTCTTCAAGGGTTCTGGCATTTTAAGTGAGCTGTGTACCTAAGGGGTGTATTCGATAAAAATGGCACACCGAGAATCTTCTGTACAAACCCCCCAACATATTTTTTTTTCCTTCATTTTATTTCCCCCATCCCACAAAAATTTCAAAAATTTCACCAAAAAAAAAAAACACAGGCGCCCCCCCGCCCCAAAAATTTCAATTCAATCCAACTTTTTTCTCCAGGAAAGTAGTCCAAACATGTCAACTCGAGATGTCGCACAGTGGGACGAAATGAAAAAAAGTGGGACATGGGTATTTGCGGTGAAACTATTAGGTATGGCCCATTGTTGTCTCTTATAATGTTTCTACATTTTTTGAGTGCTTTATTTTTGTGTTAACAAATTTGATTTAAGGGGTGTATACACCTAGATAATAAAACTAACTTTTTTATTTCTGGTTCAAATCGATGATCATGTATTAAAACAGTGTAGATTAGATCATTTTATGAAACTTTTTAAAAGAAAAAAATTTTATTTTTTTAACACAAAAAATTTTAAGGTGAAAAAGGAAAAAAAAAAGGAATAACCCCTTAAAAGTAGTTTTTTCACCATAACTTTTTTATTTGAATTTTTCCATATTTTTAATGTTCTACAAAGTTTTTGATATTTTGGAACTATACTTTTTGTAGCAGACTGCTAATCATTATCTCTTCATTTAAGGGATTGATGTCTGTTTTAATATATTTTTTAAGCTATCTTCGAGGATGTGTAGATTACAGGTTAGCAGGTATTAGCAGCTAAACTTAAGGTTAATTTATTCAGCAACTGATACCCTTTAAAATGGTGCACAAATTATAGGGGGGTCCAAGAGGGCACTTAAAAAATGTTCAAAAAAGTAACTAAGCTTCTTATTATATTATGTTGCATTTATTGTGATTGTCAAGGTGCAAAAAGCCCCAAACCGGAATATCCCAAAAGCAAAACATCACTGCGAAAATCCGCGCCCGGAAACATTACACGAAGTTGCCCACCAAATCGTGTGGCATCGCTGATGGATGACGAAACTTACGAAAAGGCCGACTTCCGTCAACTTCCTAGGCTAGAATATTTCGTTGCCAAGTCTAAGTTCGAGGTTCCAGAGGATGTTAGAAAGAAAAAAATATAGAAATTTTGCAAAGAAGTTCCTGATCTGGCAGGCGATTTTCGGATGTGGTGAAATAAGCGCTCCCTTCATCACTTCCGGAACAATCAACTGTGCGATTTACACGGAAGAGTGTTTTAAGAAGCGTTTATTGCCATTCATAAGGAACCACAAAGGATCAACTCTGTTTTGGCCTGATCTAACTAGCATCCTTCCACTACGCTCAAAACGTGTTGGAGTGGTACCGAGCCAACGGAGTAAATTTTTTTGCCAAAATATACGAACCCACCAAATTCACCGGAACTTCACCCAATTGGAAAATTCTGGGCAATAATGAAGAGGGAACTTCGAAAACATCCCACAACTATTAAAACAGAGCTGGAGTGGAAGAAAATTTTGGAAGCAACAACAAAAACACTTCGAAAATCGGTTGTACAAAATTTGATGGGTGGAGTTGAAAAGGAAGATGTGGGCATTCGGGATGCGAGATAAAATTGGATAAAACAAATTTAGTAAATCTTAACAAATCTTAGAAATTACAAAGATTTCAAACGCCAATCTTTAATGACGAGAATTCTATTGATGTTTGGCATTTGAAATCATTATAGTTTCTTAGATTTGTTTCTGCAAAAGTTCGGAACGGCGATGTAAATCTTATAAGAGATGGTTGCCATTTTTGATTTCTAGCGTCCTTCACCTTAAAGGAGAAATGGTTCAGAATCCTATGAAAAATATTATCACCACGTGATTTCGATTGTTTGTTTTTATTGGTGGGTACGAATCTGGGTGTAGGGGTAAACTAACAGATTTAATGTAGTGATAACATGACTAAGTCACGCTTGCAAGCAAGATGATTCCAACGTAATTTAATTTCAAATTCTAGCATGACCATGATTGATCACCCAAGGTTGCTACAACGAAAACGAAAGGGTAGGAATATATTGACTCGCTTTGTTGGAAGCCGAGAACATCTCTGCACTTCCACGATCACTGGGTTGTTGGATGGAAGGGTTGAATTGGCAGCAGGGCTCGTTTTGGTAAACAATACGCTGAATTCTTGTTTATTTTGTGTTTCAGGTTAGTATCCATTGAATTTTAGTTTTAAGGAGATGCACAAATACATATTTAATATTAGTACCGATTTAAACCAACGGCAAGGACGCCATTTGGCCACTCATAGAGTATGAAGTTAGTTTACTTCATATGGAAACCAAGATTATCAATAACGCTTAACAGCCACATGAAACCGATTTAGACCAACAGAAAGGATGCTGTTAGGGCCACACACAGAAAGTGTGATGGGGGAATTTCCAATGAGATTTTGCTGTTGATCTAGTTAATAAATCAATGCAGATTATCGACTTGAAGTTGAGGAAAAAGAGACCAAAATAAAACATTCGAATGCAAAACAGGTCAACTGTAATAGTAACCCAATTTCGTCAACCTTCTTAATTCTGTCAGCTCTCTTCATTATTGTATTGTAGTAGAACCATCTGATATGCGTTATTAGATAATTCAATATTTATTTTGCCTAAAATGGCATCAACGCTCGCAAACCGAAACATGTTTTCTCAGACTACACTATTACAACAAAGTCCAAATACTTTTTCTGACATTCTAAGAAGTAGTATATTCCAAGTAACGTGGAAAACTCTTTGGAAATTTATCCAATAATGACAATTCCCGTTTTTGGCAACGCATGATTTTTGTATATTCTACTTTCTTTCTGCTGCCTTGCTCATTTTATGTTCAATCCCAATCTTTGAGGATGCTTTCTATTTGGCATTTCATGAGAAATTGTCTTAAGAACTTTAGTTTTTAGAAAGAGTTCCCAGATGTAAACTGTATGGCATAAATAATTTGCTCCACATAATTACCATGTAATGTTACCTCATAGAAAAATAACCCGACTCAAAATCGATGGTGAGTCATAAACGCTTGAGACGTAGACTACGTCTTAGTTTTCCATGTTGGGGTACACTTTACGAGTGCGAAAACTGAGAGCATCACGAAAAGTAATCAGTTTTCAACGTTAAAAACTCAGCTTTAATAAATATTTAACATTTCTAGGATTCCGCCAGATATAATAGAAAATTTAATAAGGAAGAAATAATGTTTTAAAACTTTGTGAATTGATGATTCCAAGCAATTTCACAGCAGAAAACTTGGTTTAGGCATGATAGAAAATCTATGCGTCTCGCGTAATATTCGAAAAGGCCCTTATATGGTGACCGATTCTCTTCATCATCTTTGTCTTTGGTTAACCACGGCGAATCAAACGAATTTGTGACTCTACGTGCAGCGACGGTCGACAGAAAATGTTAGTTTGTACATTTTTCACACGGAAATAAAAGCGTTCCGAAAATGAAAAACGGACCGTGAATTAGTTCACGGTGTATTTTAGCTTGTTGTTATGGTCTAGGAATCCTTTTGACGTAGGACTACGTCTGTGTTTTCAATACTGGGGTACACATTCGAATTGCGAAAATTTGGAGCGTCACGAAAAATATATAGGTTTTGAACGTTAATAACTAAGTCATTCAACGATTGATTGCCAAAATGTTTGCACCAATCGATCGGAACATTTTCTACGCTTCGATTTAAATATTTCAAACTATTGATTTTTAACATGCAACTAATAAAATCAACGCGAATTTGAAGTGATGTCTTATAATATCGATTTTTCATAGTAAATTTACCAAATGCACAGTACTTTCCGCGCACAGACTTCATATTTAAGTAAGGAACGTCTCCTAGGCAGCCATGAATGTTATATAAGGGGTACACCTTCGCATTTTGATTTAGTTTTCCGGTGGTCGTGGAGCTGTGCAGAGAGGCGTTGGTGCAGTTGGATGTTGTTGCCGATGCAACCGTCAACTTCGCTGCGAGAAAGATGGCTGCTGAAGCCTACGAGTTGGCGGGAAAAAGCCGCCCGTGACAACGAGTCAAGAATCAATCATCCCGCGAGATGAACCAAGAGAGAAAGCCCAAGTTCAATCGCGAACAACTAAATCCGTCCTTTTCAGGACGACCAAATTAGTTTGCCAACTGAAGAGTTCGTTTGGATGAATTTTTCTCTTGTGCTGTTTGAAATTTCCATTACCGCGCCCCGGCTGAACATGGCATTGCTTTAAACGCCGCGTCCCGGAGTAAATGGCAAAGCGCGTTGAACAACCAATGAACCAACAGATCCATAAATATCTTCTACGCGTTAGAGATAGTGGCCCTCTCAACCATCGTAGAAAATACAATCAGGTTTGACTTAAATCAATTAGCGGATGGCCCTGACGTGTATGGGAATAAGATTGCTGCGTAGTCCTACGTCACCTTTGCGCACAACCTCATTGGGCTGTACCTTGTAGTTTTTAAAGGTTTTCTTGACTCCCTCAGGCGCAAACCAAACGTTTCTGTCCGATATATTGCAAAAAAAGCTAATTTTGCCAAAAATGTTGTGCAAACGGTCGAAACTTGGACCGGACTACGTAAGCTCAAAGTCGTAACGACCAGCAGAATGTGGCAGCAACATCACGGGCACGCAAGCTTTATTCGCCAATGCTGAGCAGATTCCAGGTCACCAATTCTTAACGGAATGGCCAAGTGTACGTAATGTCTACAAAGACGTCTGCTTCCGTAGCTGAGGTCGCACAAGATCCCACCAATTGTTTGGCTTGGCTTGGCATCATGCCACTACTTGAAACAAAAATAAGGTCAACTTCGTACCCAACAACCTTAACACTCCAAACACACCAGAGTTGAGACCAATCGAAAAATATTGGACTATCATGGAGCATATATTGAGCAAACACCCTAGGACAGTCAAAACAGATCAAGAATCGAAGAAAGCATGGGTCATGTCTAAAAACTTGTCGGTTCCAAAGTTGTACAAAATCAAATGGGAGGATCACAATTACTGTTGCAGTTTTACTGTAGACAACCTTTACGTACTATATTGGAATATGCCTCTACCTATTGACTTGATCATGAAGTCCTGATGTCTGTCAGCATATTGATGGCCGTTGAGGTGGTTAATTTGAATACTCGTAGTTTTTTTTTTCAACCCTTCTTGAGATGCCATCCAGGAACCAAGATCACACGATGGTCACTTGGAAGGTCAGAATCATCTGTTTGAATATCAACTAGGTCTGCAACACTTTACCTTGCATTGCATTTTTAGCAAAGTTATTCCACCCGTAAGACACTTTAATTTTCCTCTCAACTGAATTCATAAAGTTTCGAACAACCCATATGGGATCAGACGAGTGAGATATGACGCGTTGTTTATGTTTATTTGTTTTGAATTCTACGTCTGACTGGTTTTTCAGCAAAATCGTCTGTTAAATAAAAACAAATTATATAGCAAAACATAATTTTAAACATAATAAATTTAAACATAAATTTTTGAATATTTTGGAAGTCAAATGGACAGTAAATATTATGGAGCTGACAAATTTTCGGAACCTTTTCGACAAAGGAGTGACAGTTAAAGAAGTTCGTTGAAATCAGTATTGTTCTGAAGATTTTCAGAAGTAAAACAGATACAGACGTTCTGAATGTTCTCGGTAGTTAAAGGTAGTTGCATAAAATAGCATTTAGTTGCTGAACAAATAGAATAGTAGATATTTCTCTGAATTTTTGCATTAGGAAATTTGTTAAAGTAATCGATCTACCTTAATAATTATGTATAAATCCTTCTTTACTTATACATTCCTTTTATACACTACTTCATGGAAAAACCTATTGTTTCATGAAAGAGCATTTTAAAAACAAATCATTTAAATTCAATTTTTAGTAGGCGGTAGTGTAACGAGGTTACAAATAATAAATGAAAGCTATTTAATTTGATCCTACCCTAACCTATTGCGCTACTATTTTCATAAGAGCGAAACGCGTTCTTAGTCTCTGGATCAGAAACGTAAGGCGAGTATTGTCGAGGAATGATGGGTATTTAGATTTTATACCACGGGAAAAACTTTTCTGATTGTATATAGGAGAACTGCCCCCATATTAATCTCATTGTTCCTATATTCATCCTACGATGAATCAAACATTTGGGCAGTTGAAGGATTAGTTAGTAATGTTTGTTGTACTTATTTAACGTAAGCAAACATTATTAGAAAACGAAACCGATCCTTCAACTGCCCAATTCTTTGATTCATCGTAGGATGTGTATAGGAACAATGAGATTAATATGGGGGCAGTTTCCCTAAGGACACGAATTCAGACAATAGACTTCGGATCGATACTTGATCGTAAAAGTACACGATCGCCCCATTTGATTCTTTCTAAACTTGCCTGCTTTACTGATCACACCAAAAATCTGTTTAGGGAAGTGTCGAATCAAGGAGGTTTAAAAAATCTTAACAGTTGCAAGGAATAACATAATGATTTTTTTTTTCTATTTGGAGATAACGGACAAATCTAAAGTATACCAACTGACATCCATTACAGCCTAATGGCCTTCTATGATTTGCCAATCCGAATTGATGATGACAACGGCAACAATCACAAAGAAGATCACGTGAGAAATTGTGAGAATCGGATATAAATGTGACATCCTACGCCGCTCTCATCACTTGTTTGGCTATTGCCAAACTGAATTCCAAGCGCCCATCATCAATCCGCGAACCGACTTCGTAGAGACCTTCATGATATAGAGATGAAGACTATAACTTAAGAAGAATCAACTGTGTTTAAATTAGATTGAAGCTTCTACAATTGTGCGATTCAATTGATTTGATTCCGATTGGTAGATATATGAATGCTACTAACATTTACCATACTAAAATAACAGTTTAAGCTAGGAAAAATATCGTGAGGACGACCCACATTCATAGGGAAACGACGTAATTGTGCAAAGGTAAATTCGTCATTGTTGGCCATCCCTAGTTGGCTGCGCATCTCCACTATCCAGAAGGCCCCTCGGTTGATCGAGCAAGAAGAGCGAGAACAACACTAAAGCGAACGTTTGTGACGTCTCCCTGACAACAATAATTTGGTAGCAGTATGTCATCGGCCGATAAGAGATAGGAAAAAAAGAGCAAAAGGTGATTGAAAGTGTGCAGGATTAGTGACGAATAGTAGTGATACATTAATTTATATATAAACTTAATGCTAGTTAATATCTAATGCTAAGTGAATATATGAATTTGAAACCAACAGTGAACTTATAACTATCCTAATTCCATGATCTTACAACTCTAGAGGGATTTAAGATTTACGTGCAGTCTAACCTAAATATTAGCCTAGAGAATCCAGAATCGTGGTAAGCAACCGAAAAACAAATAGAATTTCTTCTTATCTAATGCTGAAGAAATTATTTACAGCAAATAAACAACCTGTTCTTAAAACTACTTATATTTTTTTTTTTTTTTCATAATGTCGAATTTCGGTTGCTCCCTGGGCTCCGCCCTTTCCTTTCTTCCCTCCCCTTTCCGTTTTTCTTCTCTTATTTGTTGTTTGCTTCCGCCCTGCTATGTTTCGGTTTGTGTTAAGAATCCCTCGGGTGTTTTATTGTCGCTTATAGTGTGGAAAGAGCGGGCCCCGGGGGGGACTCTCTCTTTTGTATTCCCCCTAAATAAAAAAAACCCCTAGATATTATAAATCTACAGTAAGGGGACTAAACGTAAGTACACATGCAACATAAACATATACCATATTATGAGCTAAACTTCCATCTAGAACCTACACCTCCACCAATTGATCCATGACTTAAAATAGAATTTAGTATTACACGCACTTATATCTATAGACGATACACAAGCACACTTATAAACAATCTAAAAATATGTAACTATTTACAGGAAAATTATAATATCTCTATGAAACCCTCAAGACCGGGTTCGGATATTATTATTACGGAAGAAACCCCCTGTCCGTTTGTTGCCATTCGCAACAATTTCTTTGAAAATTTTGAAAAAATTTCCCTCCTCAAAATAGAAGGAACACTCCCCCCAACAGAGAAAGCACCCCCGAAACGAGAAATCGACCCATTAAGGAAAAAAGGGCCCCCCCCCTTTAAGGTCTCCCGTTTTCCCCCCCCCGGAACTAACCCCATTTTCCCCCGAAAAGCTCCACCCATTTTAACTGCAAAAAGCAAAAACCGCACCCCCTTATAAAGTCTACCCAGTGGGAGTAGATTACGTTACACTTGGAGTACACCTGGAATAGACTAGCAGAGGCACAGACCTCCCTCTCGACTAGACGATTCACCACCCACGCACCTTACCGACAGAATCGCCGTCTGCACAAACGGACAGGTGTTCTACTATCCCTGAAGTCAGGTTAGAATAGCATACACGCCTGCCGATTGTTGCCATTGTTACAGCCGAGACGGATCTGTTTGAGCTCTTCGCTTTCTTCGCGGTAGACTTAAGTGAAGATACTTGTTACAATCATTCTATTTGAATTGCGGGATATTGCTGTTCAAAGTTGTACGGAGGTCTGGTCAGAATATGAGAGTTATTAGTCTGTTTTCATCAATAAGGTCTAACTGGAGAGTAGGATGTTGGAGACCATTGGAAAAACAATAGAGCAAAAAACGGTGTATACGGTCTTATTATGGAATGCGTTCCAGCTAAGGCACAATCCCATTATCGCAATTTAGGAAATTTCGCTTGATATAATGAATCTTCTGAAGGAATGGACGGCACAACGGCAGTCAAACGTGAGTCCCAAAATGGAGATATGATATGCTTATTATCACAGCAATAACATGAAATCTTAAATTCATGGACAGATTGCGGAGCAAAAAGTCAATTATAAGGTGTTCTTGCACCTTGTATCCCATGCGAAACTTGGCCGGTTTAACGTTAATATTGATCAAGAAAAACCTACAGGTATTGACAGGAAAACATGTGAGAATGTTTCAACAAATGTTTAATATTGAGTTAATTTGTGTAACTAATGACTTATTTCTGTTGACTGTGTATTGGTTTATGTTTACTTTTAAGTGCTGCATCAGAACATCGGAATTGTTTTATTGCTTATTTGTGAAAATGTACGCCAAAGAAGTAATAACGAGATTTTTGCCCGCCCAGAAGACTGGGAGATTGCCAGCGCGATGAGATGTCATTGTCGGGTCGTGGAGGTTGTGGCGGACTCGACCATACCATTGTGAATCTAACACTATGACAACCAACACTTCGTGTACTCACACCGATGGCTCATCATCGGCTGATCACTACAGTGACAACGACCATCGGGTAACTTGTATTTGATCTCCAGATTTTGTGTAAATAAAGTTTTTTAGTTATTATTTGACTTCACATCAGATTAGACGTCTATGCCTTTACGAATATCCGAAAATATAAAATCTTAATTTAGGGATAATAAAACCCCCAAATTTGGTGACCCCGACGTGATCTGAACACGCAACCTTCTGATCTGGTTTTGAACGCTGGTATCCGAAAATATAAAATCTTAATTTAGGGATAATAAAACCCCCAAAAGGTCCACGGTTTACACGTATGCCAAATGTGATCAAATCGGTCAGTGCAAAGATTGCTCATTGCGATTGCAAAGATTGCGTAAGTTCCATCAGGAAATTTGCCAAGCAAGCCAACATTTCTGAAAAATCCATGCGAGGAATCCTCAAAGAAGACTTGCATGCTTCTTCCTCAGCTAGAGTGATACGCCAGGTGATTACGGAGCGGGAAAAGGAACTACGAGCAGCCTGCCACTTTTGGTGTGGCGCTAGTGACGATTTTAACATTTTAGGCTCGGTTCACAATGGATGATATTTCTTTACAATATTTCTTCTACCAAACTATTAGTATCAGTAGTTTAGATAAAACATTATAATAACTGGCTGATAAATAATGAAAAAATACTATCGTTGTGATAAACATAGCACTAAGTACAACATGAAAGATTTTTCTCTCGAATCAAATTAACGAAACAACACGACAACTTCCGCCGCGAATATTGTGTTTTCTGCATGTAGCCTTCAAGAAAACCGAGCTGTCAAATTAGAACCACACGCAGCACCAAATTTTCGGCTTCACGATTGTTGTTCGTGGATGACAGCCGCTTCAGTCCTGTGCTACGAGTGACTGGTTGGAAGAGATTGCCTACTTTGTTGAAGAAGGAAAACATGATAATCCTCTTCTCCGACGAAAAGCTGTTCAGCATCGATGCTGTGTCCAACAAACGCACAGACCGGTTGATTTTACCGAAGAAATTTGAGAATGTTCCGGAGAAAGTGAGGTTTAAGTTCCGAACCAAACATCCGGCTGGTGTCATGATGTTTGGCTTGTCTGCGTCCTACGGTTTGAAAAATACCGCCTGTTATCATTGATGCTGGTGTTAAAAACAACAATGAAGGGTATATCGGTAATTTGAAGCACCTAGTGCTCTCCTGGGTGAAACCACCTATTCAGAAGATATATAAGTTGTCCTATAACAGGATGGAGCACCATGTCACACGTTAAATATGACCCAACGATGGCTGGTGAAAACATAAAGTTAACATATTTGTGCCCCCCTTGCAGTCCGGACCTGAATCCGTTGGATTGTTCGATTTGGGCGTATGTTGAAGCACAAACCTTCAAAACATCTCATCCTAGTGTGAAGATCCTGAAGTCTGTCATAACGTGCACATGGCAGTCGATGACGGAGGACTACGTATGATGTATGATGATGTATGATATGTACTACCACCCATTGTAGCACGGAAACTAAGTCCGACAGCAATGGACTCTCCTCTCTGTTAGACTTGATCAAGCTTTAATAACCACTGATTATCCTAATCATGCCGTTGTATGAAGGGCCAAAAAGGGGTTGGGTGGATCGATATGCAACATCACTTATACGTATCCACAGGGATATAAAGAATCTCCTTCCAACAACAAGACTGAACAATTGGTCAAAAGAGCAAGCTATCTAACATGAGGATGCCCCAATGGGCGGGGAAAAGAGCCCGCCCTCTATTCACAAACTGTTAGCAATGGGGAGTTGGCATTCCCACTCTCCCCATCCAGAGTGCTTCAATCGGGTGCCCTGATGGTCCCTCCCATTCCCATGAAATATTTATATAATGAGGTATATATTTATGTGAATGAAAAATACTACAGGCATTCGTATCTATAATATATGATCTTCATTCGGTTGATCCTGAAATGCAAGAAATGTTGTAAAGTGCTAAAGTGTAGAAATCTGTGTTTCGCGCTTAAGCAAGTTTTCGTTCGTTTTCAGCGATAGCAGCATTTCACCACAATCTTAATTTGAGGTATCCTAAAAAAGTTTGTATAATAGATTATAATAGCTTTATTGACAATTTATACATTTTAATTTAAGCAGTCGATGACGGAGGACTACGATCGAAAAACATGTTTTAGCTTTCGGCATAGTCTTGAAGATGTCATTGATAAAAAAGCAGAACACAAATTTGATTGATGGCTAAACTCGAAAGTTTTGATATTATTGTTTCAAGTAGTTGAAAAATCAACATTTGAAGGAAATACCATAAATTAATACATTTTTTTTTCCTGCCACACCCTGTTTAAATTAAGAATCTCGTAACCACCTGTAGAGTGCCCCTGTAGGAATCCTGTAGGAATCCCGCAACCTGTCTGTTGTAGAGTCGATGGAAATACCGGGATTTCAGCCGGGGATATGACTGCAACCATCGTTCTGTGTGTTGAAGACTTGACCAGGTCTTTACGATTAGCAGGGATGGAAGGGACTTGTTAGATGTTAGAATGTCTAAAAAAGATGACTAATAAGATGCGGTAACTCCTGCTAACATTACAGGCTGTTAAGGTTGTGATTTGCATATGAGAAAGCTGTTACTATGTTGAGAATAAAAGAGCTACAGAATATGGCGCGACCGAAAACTAAGTTTTTCGTTTTCAATAAGACGATGGACTCGAATGTGTTCACCTTGAGGTCATTAATCTGATTACTTCGTAATTCATCATGAAGCCTGTCCGTACTTATACTTTCTAACATTTTCAAATCATTATGCCGAGTTAACGCACAATTTTCTACCAGTGTATGGTTTTGCTGTCAGTGGAGACGTTCATTTTCGCAACGGCGCAAATGTTGTTTACTTTGAACTTACAGTCTTCAAAATGACGTCGCGACAGTACGAAGTGCGAAATCTTATAAAATCCAAAACATTCTCAGAGAACTGTCGCGAATGTTGTCGTTGTGTCCCAGAAAAAAGTCTCAAATGTAATCAACTGAGCAGTCGGAGACGGGAACACGCATAAAACAAGTCGGAGAAAGATGTGCAGACATTGTACACAGGAAAGCCTAAGATGTCGGTCAGAGATGTTGCTAAGGAAGTAGTTGCAACTAAATCAACTGTACGGAATATTAAAGTAAGATTTGGTCTGAAGTCATAGAAAGTCCAAAAGAAACCTCGTCAGGATAATAAAAGACTAAAGAAGGCAAAAATTCAGGTCTGAAAACTATATGATTCGGTGTTCACCTAACATACTGGCTGGTAGGACGAGACCCATGTGTCAAGGACGATTTTTCACAAATTCCTGCAAATAAATTAAACACAACCAGGATAAAGGAAACCTGGAGCCTTAAGTTTAAAGAACAGAAAGTGAAAATAAAATGCGAAAAAGCATCTGAACATGCGCAAAAAAGTCAACAATTGGTCACAACTGGGAATATAAACAGTGAAATTTACATCCAAGAGTGTCTGTTACCTCTTCTGACATAACATTTTCAAGCAATCCTGTTTTGGCCAGATTTGGCATCATGTCACTACTCAACAGCGACAAAGAAATGGTACGAGAATAATAAGATCGTTGTGGTGCCACGTGACATAACTCCTCCAAATCGTTCATAACTTCGACCAATCAAGCAGTTCTGGACAATTGAGAAATCCAAGTAAAGCTAAAGTGAGGCTAAACATCGTAGTATCTAAAACTGAAATTGATAATAACTTTCTAGGTATTTTTCAAACTAAAGGGAATTGTTCAGTATCGTCATTATCTTCGATTTTATTATCTTTTTATCATCAATTACTTAGCATAGACACTCGAAAAACCATTTTTTAAGGAGCGCCATCTACGACGTTTAACCTCACTTTTGCGTTAACTGGATTCCTCCATTGTGAAAGCTGATTGTCTAGGTGGAGCTGAATGGGAGGAGAGTGAAAATCAGTTCAAGAATTCACAAAGAAGTGGACAAAGGCTTACAAGGCCAGAGAGGAAAAGCTTGTCAAAACATAAATGGCAGGAATTAAGGGCTTACGCTGAAGCACTCTCGACAGCAGCCATTACCTCAAAATTTAGAATTTATATAACTCAGAATCTGTACTAGATATTCAATGTTTCTTCACATCAGTTTGTATACTTACTTGCTGTGAGCAATCGATGTCCATTCACTAACAATCGAGATATAGACATTTTAAATAGCAAGGTGAGTTTGCGAGAGAGAGAGAAAAGATAGGAAAAAATACATGGATCAGCAATTCACCTTAAATCAAAAGTCCGTAAGTTTGGATGGAATGTACTTGAAGGAAATAATGGTTGAGAAATAAATGTGTTGGTATTAATTTTGGCCACAAAATATTCATCTAATGATAGAAAATTTATGTATGGACACGCTTTACTCGAAATTAAACGATTGACGTGTGCCTGGGTTGGTTTGTAATGTTTTAAATTGTTGTTAATCGAAAGTTAACCTGTAAACCTTATGAAAAGAAACCAATATATTTCCTCTACAATTCCATTATTCGACGTAGAATATAGGATAGGATATAGCAACAATGCAATTGATATTGGAACAGTAACCCTACCATTTTTCTTACGACAAATCAATTTCATGATAAAGCTGAGTTCTTATGTCCGGATCCTAAGCACCGCAAAATCTATTATTCCTCATCGTAATGCCAGTAATGTGCCAAATGTTTATAAAACATTATTAATCTTCTTTTGTGCTTTTCCTCTTCTAAGAATTCATCAACAAATCTTCGCCATCCCCAACAAATCCCCGAAAATCTTGGTACGCACGTGAGCGACGTGGGACAAATTGTGTCTCTACTACGTTTACTTTTGCAATTTTCGGCTTCTCCTCATACCGGCTGACATCGTCGCACGAAACTGGCCCAACGAAACAGGAAGACTCCCCCCCCCCCCCCCCCCCAGTCCATACCGTCGACCACTTCAGCAAAAGTTTCAATAAACAAGCCAAAAAAGTGCTGACTTGGCGACATGTTCGAATCACTGATGCGATGCGGTTCCCTTTTACTTCGCCAACCAAATACAACCTGCATGCTTTTGACAACACGACGAAGGGAAACGAGCGAAAAATGTTGAGATGAGATGCCTGAGAAAATCGGCTTGACACCTGAAACCGCTTTCTTGCGTAAAGCTATTTTTACGAACAAGTTTTAAACTACTTCTTCAACAGTAAGTGATGGAAAAATTACGCGGCTTGGTTCAGTTCCCGCCATTGAATGAAAATATCAGTTTTATTAGACCGTGGTGCCCCTTTGTCACCATTGGCTCGTGTTTAAATTGATGCCTCTGTTAAAAGAAAAAAAAAACAAAACACATTAATAGTAATCAGCTGTCTGTATTTGGTTTGACAAGATTTACTCGTGCCATTTCGGAAGTCACAAGAATGCGAACCGCACCTCTCTTGATAGCCGGTGGTCATCCTTGAAGAACGATAAATAAAACTGAAAAACTCAAAGCCTACTACTCCCACGAGTATGTGAGTTGCCTGAGTGACATAAAATCGTAGGAGTCATCACGACTGTTCGCAAATATTTACTTTTCGATTCCGACCAATTCTCACAAAAGTCCTAATAATTGTACGGTCTGTGTTGGTGCGTGACTACTGGAGGTTAGTTGACCGCTTTGCAAGAAGCATGATGACCCTTTCCATCTAGGGGGATCATCTCCCGGGAAACACAATTATCCCCGAGCCAATTTGGTGTTTTGCCGAGTTAGCACAGCGTTTGAAAATGATTCGCTTTGTCATCTTATGGTTGTTCCCTGCGTTGAGGTAATGTTCGTTGATTTCGAGTGACTTGGGGGGTGGCGGCTTTCCAGCGATTGGCAGGCAGTTGCTAACATGGTTCTATTTCGAGTCAATATTGAACTGCTAATCAAATAGAGGGATGAAAAAACTGCGGGGGATGGTTGGTTGGGGCGAAAATATTTGAACTATTCCAGATAGTGGTGAGTGTTTATCGATAGGTACCTGCTGTTAGGTGTAAATCGTTCCTATCGTGAAGAAGTTTTGCTTGTTGTGATATTTATGTCAGGCCGGTGGCGCAATTAATCAACAGTCAATCGAGATTAGTTCGTTCATATTTCATGTAGTTTGACTTATTTGTTACCGAACGATATCCAATAACGCGTTCAGGCCGTATTTATTAGATGAGTTCATCCGAAATTGATTAATTATAAAGCTTTGCCCACTTAAAATCCGAACGGAAGAAGGAACACGAAGAATGTTAACCAATGTAAACAAAGATGTTTTATAGCACTTCCAAATAAAAATATTATTCAAACTATTTCTCTTTATTTCTGATGTATTTTCCTTGTGATACTCCCGAGCTGGTAAAATGAGTCGTTCTAAGCTTTCGCTTCATAACTGCCCAAAATTTTATTTTATTGGGCGTAAACGGATTTGGTTGGATTGTCGATGTTATTCGCCCTATTTTCACGGTCATTTTAATTGAAAAACCCCTCTAAATGGCCATCAGCAGCACCTACTTTGCACGCAAAGATATCCGAAAACCCACCTGGATGCACCCGAATGGCGAAACTTGTGACCAAATAGACCATGTTCTGTTGGACGGCCTACATTTCTCTGATGTCATCGATGTGTGGACCTTCAGAAGCCCAAACATCGACTCGGATCACTATCTCGATGTCAGTAAGTTTCGAACGCGGTTGTCAACCGTGGCGAATACAAATACTCAGCGACCGTTGCGTTTCATTATCCAGCGCTTTTCAGCAGAAGGTGTGGCAGATAAATACCGCCAGAAGCTTGTTGAGCGGAAAAGGGGAATCGACGTAGACGAAAATCTCAACAGTCTGTCGAAGTCAATCCACGGAGCGGTGAGCACAACAGCGCGGAAAGTGATAGGTACTGCTCAATGACGACCCAGAAACGGTTAGTTCGATGAAGAGTGCCAGCAGGTGACAGGCGAGAAGAACGTTGCCAGAAGCCGGATGTTGGTGTCTGGTACCCGGCGGAACAGATAGCGATACAAGGAAGCAGTATGAAGAAGAAGTCATTACTGAGGCGCAAAGAAGTGTGGAACAGAACGATAGCGGAAATTTTACAAAACTGTCAATGGTGTGCGGAGACGCTAGATGAGGATAAAAAGGCCATCAAAGGGCTGACGAACAGTAAGGCTGCTGGAAAGGACGAGCTCCCGGCCGACCTTTTCAAACACGGTAGTGAGCAGCTGCACGAAATACTTCACCGTACTCTGTTGAAGATATACCATCGTCACAAAATCACACAAACTCATATGTTTTGCGGACGACATCGATATCATCGGAATTGACCGTCGAGCCCTGGAAGAGGCATTCGTGCCGTTTAAAAGGGAGATAGCGAGAAATGGTCTCACAATTAATACCAGCAAGAAGAAGTACATGATCGCCGGTAGACAACGTTGGGCCAATAGTGATGTGGGTTGCGAAGTGGTGTTGGGTGGTGACAAATTTGAAGTAGTGGAAGAATTCGTGTATTTTGGAACTCTAGTGACGTGCGATAATGATGTTAGCCGCGAGGTAAAAAGGCATCTCGCAGCTGCGAAGAGGTCGTTTTACGGTCTCCGAAACCAGCTGAAGTCCCGTTGTTTGCAAACGAAGACAACATTCGCGTTGTTTAAGACTTTGATTCTGCCGTTCGCTTTGTACGGCCATGAAACCTGGACGCTAAAGGAAGTCGGCCGGACAGCATTCGGGGTGTTGTGAACGTAAGGTGCTGGGAACAATACTCGGCGCTAAACAAGAAGATGGCATCTGGCGTCGTCGTATGAATCACGAGTTGTACCAATTATATAAAGAGATGGAGATAAAACACGGCAGGCTGCGTTTGGATGGTCACGTTGCACGGATGCCGGAAAAACGACAAGCGAAGATAATATTCAGTAGAGAACTACTGTTGAGGAGGGCCCAAAGGACTCTTAATGTCCAGGGGGACTGGAGGCGATTGGCCCAGGACCGGATCCAGTGGAGGAGAATCATCCATTCCGCGAAGATTCAACAGGACCCTCTAAAAACTTATTAAATGTTAATTACTCGGCATTTCAAAGGCCACTGTTACCAGAGACATTTCTAAGCTTTCCCATGAAGTTGAAAATTTTTGTGCTAAGCTATGAACACTTCCAGTTACAGCTTATTTAAGACCAGCATGTATCAAAATATTAAAGTAAGCTTTGCGATTTAAACCCATGTGTAGCATGACTTTTTTCGTCAAACATGATAGTCTACCCAACAAACATCGGTGTTGAATTAGAGCTTGTTCAAACAAATTTGGAGAAGCTATTCAGCTATTCTAGAAGAAACAGCTGAATAGCTTCTCCAAATTTGCTTGAACAAGCTCTTATTCAACACCGATGTTTGTTGGGTATCGCCCCTTCAAATATTTGAACTCACCAAACACGCTGGTTAAGGTAGAGGTACGAATTTTGCTTACCGTAATCAGTATATTACAAGCTCGCAACTTAATGTTCTGAATGTACTTCCACAGGTAGTCGATGCCAGATCCATTATTAAATTAGCACTATTGTGTAGCAATGTCCAGAAAGTCAAGAAATTTCAATTTACGAAAAATTTCCAGAAAAACTTGGACTCGAACTCAGCCACCTTCAGCATGGTGTAGTTTTTTAGCCGCGCCATTACCGACTGAAGGGAAGTAGATGAACCAGTAACCGCAATACCTTTCTATTACAGAGTGTAGACATGAGTGGTACGTGCTTCAAGAAGTCCGACCAACTTTTTAGCTTCGCCGTCAATGTTGTAATCAATTTTCAGACAATGCACATAGCAGTAAATGCCCCAGAAAGCTGGCCAGAACTCCGAATAACGAATTGCATGATTTCCATTATTTTATACTGGTGTGAGTAGCAACATATCCTACTTGTCACACTCATAGTGTTTATTCGATATGGATGAACGTTCAGAAGGTGGGTTGAATGTTTATCTTTAGTTTCCATGTATAGAAGTACATAATAAACAAAAACTTTCAATACGGGAAGCCATTATCGCAACATACCCAAAAGGATACGTAGTATTGTGATGTTCAATAACCTTTTTAGTAACCTTCTGGGCAAATCTGGGCAGGTTCTTCTACACCATCGGAAAGGTCAAAGTCTATAGAATATAGTGGCGGGAGAAAATCTTCCTCCTGGTTCCTCTTTGCCATTTTATTGAAATTTTTTTAATCAAGGATTATGCGCATTTTTTGTTCAAACAGCTGTTTATTCCTTTTTTTCAGTATCAGGAACATCGCATTATTCTATTTCGAGGCAATATCTATGTCAGATAATGGAACAATGTTTGTTTGTGGATTGCGTCGCGTTACCGAAAAAATGTTTTTACTAGAAACAACGCTACATGGTTGAATTCAAAAGTCAAGTTCACTTTTTGGGGTAAAGCGACAAGCAGTGGTGGACGCCCTGTTAAAAGATTCGGAATAACAAGCGAGAGATCGAAACGTAGGAGAACTTTAGAGCTCAGAAAAACCGTTCCGGTTGAGGAATTGACTTATGCTGCTCAAATGAGTCAGCGAGCTGCTGGAAGAACAGCTGCTTCAAACGTTATAAAAACAGTCGGAGCATGCCCCTCAACAGCAGTGCAACTCAATAAAGTTATCCTTCACCCCCATACAAATATTCATCATAAAAATTCGCCAGACGAAGCATTAGCTATCTTTGTTGAAGTTAACTTATCGAGGAATCAATGTGAAATCATTCACGCATCAAATAAGTCCCTCTACCTTTGTTATTCGGGTTTGCACCAAGCAAAGAAAAAATGCTACCCTAAAGAAGAATCCATTTCAGTTTCCGAAACGCTTGCAGAAGTACGTCTACAGGACCTCCTGGACCACACGGCTGAACGACTTTGCAAGTATCTTGATGAAGTTTTGGAGCAGTTATCGGATGACGAAAAATGTAGTTTGAAACTGTTGACTGATGGGTCTCAACAGACCCAATACAAACAATAGTTCGAGGATGGCGGAAGCGATGATTCCAATATTTTCCATAGTTCCTTGGTACCCATTCGACTGATAACCGTTATCGGAGGACAAACCAGATTGATATGGCAAAACCCGCTTACCTCGTCGCCCAGATATTGCCGGCCAATAAGAATACGCTTTGTGAAGGAATCTAATGACATTACGAATGAGGAAATTTCCTATATTGAGAAGCAAATAAATAATCTCCAACACACCAACATCAAAACAAATAGCGGCACATGTTTAAATATAGAGCATGCCTTATTTCCAACAATGGTGGATGGCACAGTATGCAACTCTGCCACAGGAACTGCTTCAACGATGCGCTGTTACATCTGTGGAAAAACATCATAAAGTTTTAACAACTTGGACGAGACTCAGCCATCCAATCCAGAGACATTCAAATTTGGGCTCTCCATATTGCATGCATGCATAAGATTATTTGAATCTTTGTTGCATGTTTCGTACAAGCTTCCATTACAAAAATGTCAAGTCAAAAATTCAGAAGATAAGGAAATCGTAAAGCGAAGAAAGAGTGAGATCCAGAAATTGTTCAAAAACGAAATGGGGCTTTTGGTCGATATACCAAAAGCTGGCTTTGGTAACACGAACGACGGGAACACATCCAGAAAAGGCAGCTGCCATAACCTTACTCAACTTTGTTCTTATGCGCAGATTTGGAATTATATTGGAAACATTATCTAGTGGTTTCCGAATTGATACAGGCAGGTTTGCATATTTTGCAATGGAAACCGCAAAATTATATGTGGACTTGTATGGCTAGCATCCAATGACTCCAACTCTACACAAGATTCTTGTCCACGGGGCAGAAGTTATCGAACATGCCTTATTGCCGATTGGTCAGCTGTCCGAAGAAGCTGCCGAAGTAAGGAACAAGCATTTTAGAAACTACAGACTCAACTTTGGAAGGTTTGTAAAAAATGACTTGTTTAAAGTACATAAATCTGAAAAACTTAAAGTTAGCAGGAAATTTTCTAGGACACAATGTAACAGGGATGTGCTGAATAGACTTCTCTTCAGTTCGGATCCGTTCCTCAGCAGCTCAAGGCAAAAACCACGAAAAAAAGTAAAGCTTTTTCAGCCGAAACATAACAGATGCTGGCACCCAATCAGTTTGCAACAGAGGCAGAGGATGAAAGCAGCGATTATGAAACGGAAGATTGAGCGTCACACACACACACACACACACACACACACACACACACACACACACACACACACACACACACACACACACACACACACACACACACACACACACACACACACACACACACACACACACACACACACACACACACACACACACACACCTTTTACAAATGTTGTAAATAAAATGTTCCACTAAACAGAAGAGAAAAATACAGATTGCACTTTACGGGGGATTCATCTGTTTTCTTGAATTCTTGTTTAGAATTTATAAAGATTCCATATTTCTGACAAATTTTCAACCAAACACGACTAATCAGAAGCGATGTTGGGTTTTGGCCAGCTTCCTGGGGCATTTACTCCTATGTGCGATGGAAGAAACGTACATCAGACTTAAAGCTGAATTATGTACAATAAAAAATGCTCGAACTTGAAAACTTAAAAAATAAGTCCAATTTCAATGAGCCAATAATGAGCCATATCATGCCAAATCCATGGAAAAAAGCATTTTCAAAAACACCTCTAAGTAAATTCCGTTTCAAATAAGAACATGGGGGAACAATGACATTTCTAGTATTTTCATACGCTCAGTCATCTAGGCCAAAATCTTCAAGATTGAAATTCGATTTCTGCAGACCAAAATACGGGGCCTCCCTTAGCTCAGTCGGCAAAGGCGCAGCTACAAAGCAATACCATGCTGGAGGTGGTTGGGTTCGATTGCCAGTCTGGTATAGGAATTCGTTAAGGAAAATTTCTCGACTCCCTGGGCATAGGGTACGGCATTGGGAAGTACTTCCACACAAAACAATGGTACCGATGGCTCCCAATTATTAACTGTCGAAGTGCATTTAGAACACTAAATTGAGAGCAAGCAATAAGCTAATTGTGAAAGCAATAAGCTGAAAACGCTAAGATAAATAGACCAAAATACGTTTTAAAATTTCTTAGTTTTATCTCATAAACTCCATTGACATATCATCCACATGTTCAACGAGTTCATTGAACAGGTAATATGTTATGATTAAGAATATTTGGTTGTTTCACAAAGAAATAAACATTGTCATTTTTAACACATCACAAAAAAAAAACTTTTCTTCTTCCCGGATAAACCATCAAAGCAAAACACCAGTTTTGTTGCTGAAATTTCCAATATTATTGTTCAACTAAAAAGTTGGCTTTAGGTATGAACCAACGGACAAATTGTTTTAATTTTTGATATCAGATTTCACGTAAACGCTTAGTAATTTCTCGTCGAACTATTTTGCAGCGATCACAAAAAAAAAAATGATAAAAAGTCAAGATCTTTCGCAATCTCGTTACGTGGTTATTGTGGCCAATTCAATGAAAGTCTAATATAGAGGAAATTTGAAGAAAGTGGCAACTAATGCGAAGTAGCTGATGATCTAAATAAGTTGGGACAATCTTTTAATATAACTGGAATGGTCTCACCAAGGTTTGCTTTCCTTTTTTTTTTTTTCAATTTCTTGATCATCGAGATTTTTAGCCTCGGGCTAGTTTATCTTCCGTTGTAGTCACTTATATTCCTTTTTTGGATTTGGCGTGAGATATATATTCCATTAACATATATATGTCACCTCTCGAGTTTTTCTTTTCAAAATATATTTTAACTAGAGACTGGATACACTATAAATGAACCACTCTAGACCGATCCGGTTATTTATTTTTTCTTAAGTTTGTACATCTTTAACTGACATCTTTCAGAGAATTGAGCGTGATGGAAGCATTAGTGTTTCTTTAGCAGCTGTTTACATCAGGCGAGTTTTTGTGTTTTGTCGCATTTCACCATGAACAATGTTGCTAAGCAGAGTTTGTTAGAAATTTTGTGTATCCAACAAAATTTCTTGTGCGGAATAGTTAAAATAAAAGTTGCAGAAAGCTTTTGGGGAAACCGTTCTTTTGAAAACCAGAGCAAACGGATGGTATAATGAGTTCAAAATTGGTCGTGAAGTGTGGTCGAAGACTTGCCTCGTTCCAGACAACCGTCAACATCTAATACCGATCAAAATGTGACAATTATCAAGAAAACTGTGTTTGAAAATCGTCATGCCAGCCTTAGAGAGATGGCTAATGATCGCAACATTTCGTATGTAGTAGTCGTGGTGTCGTGTTTCGTAAACGACCGGAATTGTGGGCCGAAAACAATTGGATTTTGCACCACCTTAACGCGCCGGCAGACATGGCCAAGATTGTCATGGATTGTTTGACCAAACACAGCGTGAATCTGCTCGAGCAGACCCCGCGTTCACCAGATATGGCCTCATGCGACTTTTTCTTTTTCTCCAAACTCAAAAGAGATTTAAGTCTCGTATGGAGTAAAGGGCGAACACGAAATTATTGCGACACCGAAAATGTCATGCCAATTTTCTTATAATGTTTAGAATCAAACCAAAATTTTAGGGTAGTTTTATACATATATTTACTTCAAAAATCAAAAAAAATGTTAATCGATGGAGCCTTGAGTGTTAAATTGAACGCATTTACGCTTGATGCCCTCCATCAAAGTCTTTACAGTGTCATCCGGTACCAGTTTCTCAGTTTTTTTTTTCCATTTTCTTAACATGTCCTTCTCGTCTTTGACTGTCTTCTTGCTCTTCCGAAGTTCCCGCTTCATCATTGCCCAGTACTGCTCCACCGGGCGCAGCTCCGGACAGTTTGGCGGATTCATGTCCTTTGAAACAAAATGGACAGAATTGGCCTCATACCACTCCAGGACACTTTTAGAATAGTGGCATGATGCCAAATCTGGCCAAAATAGCGGAGCTTCGTCGTGCTGCTGCAAGAACGGCAAAAGGCGCTTCTCGAGGCACTCAGATTTGTAGATCTCGCCATTTACTGTGCCCTTTGTCACGAAAGGCTCACTCCTCAGTCCGCAAGAGCAGATGGCCTGCCAAATGAGATATTTGGAGGCGAACTTCGACATTTTCTTCTTCTTAAATTTGTCGTCCACATAGAACTTGCTCTTGCCGGTGAAAAACTCCAACCCCGGAATTTGCTTAAAATCGGCTTTTATATACGTTTTGTCGTCCATCACACAGCAGCCATATTTTGTCAGCATCTTCTCGTAGAGCTTCCGTGCCCGAGTTTTAGCCGTCGATTGTTGCCGCTCATCGCGGTTTGGGAAGTTCTGTACCTTGTATGTATGTAGTCCAGCTCTCTTCTTTGCATTCTGGACGTAGCTCTGCGACATGCCGATCTTTTTAGCCAAATCACGGCTTGAGACGTTGGGATTTGCTTTAATCATCCGCTTCACCTTTCCCTCCGCCTTCTTGTTCTCCGGTCCCGGTTTTCTTCCAGCTCCTTTGTCGTGGTCCAACGTCAACCACTCCTGGAACTGCTTCAACACTCTGGAGACGGTTGAATGGTGAATGTTCAACATTTTTCCCAACTGCCGGTGCGACAGGTCAGGAAATTCCAGGTGTTTGGAAAGAATTTGTTCTCTCGACTCGCGTTGGTTTACCTCCATTTTCGTTGAATCGAAAAACACGACTTCGAGTTTGACAGCATGTAAACAATACACATCAATGAGAAAATGTGCAAAATTTGGTTGATTTTTACCCAATGGTAAAAAGGTTATGCCCTGTTGAATGTGTCGCAATAATTTCGTGTTCGCCGTTAGTCGTTAGTCGTGGTGTCGTGTTTCGTAAACGACCGGAATTGTGGGCCGAAAACAATTGGATTTTGCACCACCTTAACGAGCCGGCACACATGGCCAAGATTGTCATGGATTGTTTGACCAAACACAGCGTGAATCTGCTCGAGTAGGCCCCGCGTTCACCAGATATGGCCCCATGCGACTTTTTCTTTTTCTCCAAACTCAAAAGAGATTTAAGTCCTTTGAAGTTTTAAAATAAAATGCGACGAAGGAGCGTCAATGAAAAGTCTATGGATGACTAGATCAAGCGTGGACATATGTTGGTCGCTTCAAATGGGTGTTATTTTGAAGACGACAATTTGTAAGAAAATTGAGAAAATTATATTTGGAAAATCAAGCATTCTAATGACGATGAATTTCGGGTTCCTTGGACACATCTGCTTTGTACTAGGTTAGTCAAAAAGTTTTGAAAGTGACATCTATGGAGCAGTAGAAAAACCAAAATTACTACACAATTTTAATATTTTATCTTTCATAAGTAAAGGGTGTTCCGATCAAAATTTGGTCAACCAGTAATGTGTGTGAGTCGATCCAAGTTTTTATTAATAAGTCAAATTCTTTTCCTTTTTCAAGTTCAGTCAATAGGGAGGGTTCTTGTCCTTGGGCACCACTTGAATGTTGTTGGCAGCATACCACTCCATGGCTTTTTTTTCCGTAATGTCAAGATGCCAATCCGGCCAAATCTGCCTTGACTTAAGTTTTATCGTCCTGTACCACGCAATCAAACTTCGTCAGCATCGTCGTGTACAACTTTCGCGATCGTGCTTTGACCGACATGTTTTGTTTATCGTCGCGATTTGGAGTCACCACTTTCTTGTAAATCGACAGTCCAGCTCGTTTTTTTTAGCTCTATCCACGGTTGAAGGCGCCACTCCCAGCTTCTTTACGACATCTCGGACGGAGAGGTTGGCGTTCCGCTCGAAACAGCGGGCAACTCTTTTTGTCGTCGCTGTGGCCTCCGGCATTCTAATTACAATGTTATTAACGGTTCCAGAACGTTGGATCGTTGCTGCTCCAATCAAACTTATAATGGATAATTTCAAGAAGTTTTCGGATAACCTACCGTACTTGAAAAACACTTCAAAATACTGAGCCCATAGATCATTAAGAATACTTTTGAGCATACGTCAGAGAACTCACAAAGTGAGATGAACTACTTAGCATTCATTTTGTATCTCCCTGAGGACATACCACCTGTAAGTACTTCAGAAAACCCGTTTATTATGTTGGATATTTAAAAAAATATTCAGATGACATAGAATTCTTGAAAGTGAACGTTGACCAACCAACGTGTGTCCACGCAGTTCTTAGAAGAACTAAGGCTGCTTTTACATGTCCTTGTATTCCTGATTTGGCTTGATCTGATACGGATCGACAGGAACTTCCACTTTAGTCTATCCGAAGGCATACAGCGACGTGCGAGGAACCTAACAAGATTGTTTTTTTTCCAGCTATTTGTATTTTTTAAAATCTTGACAGGTTTGATACTTGATACTGCATATATTCGTATTTCCAAAATGTTTAGCTTTTAAAATTAAGAAAGCTTAACAACTCTAAAGAAATGCAAAATAACGGATGTTCATATTTAAAAGAGCAACTTATTTGCTCTGATTTCTATTTAAGAACCAAACAGCTGGACCTAAGATTGTAAAATCTACGCATGCTAACATAGTGCCATAAAGTGCTTGTTTCCGGCAATTTTCAAAAATATCTAATGGCGATGATTCAGTATTCCCAAAAGATGAGCGTAAACAGCTGGCTTAGTATGACATCAGAACCTGGGATTGGTTTCTAAATTCCAATCTGTGCGACTAAACTCCACCCAATGTCAATATGGGAACCACTGCGGCGGCAATCAACGCGAGTGCTTAAGATCAAAACACTCGAAAAGGTGAAATCCCATATTCTTAAGAATAATCCAAATCACACACTCCAAAAAACTTACCCGATGCTCCGTAGGCGCTCTTGAGGTGTTGCAAATGGTACGACGAAGACCGGCTTACATTGCTGGCGGTGGTGGTCATTGAGCTCTTGAAGATGGAACTGCTGCTGGCCGACGTCGTCGTGGATTCCGAAATTGTCTCAAATGCGTGGGTTCCATTATTCCGCGGTTCGCGATCGCCATTGTTATTATTGTTATTGTTATTGCTATTGTGTCTCTCGATGCCTTCGCCGATCATGGTTCGCTCGGCGCTGACGGCGGCGCTCATATTTCTACTCCCTACAGTCTGCTGCGGAGGTGAGACTCTATGCGAAAATCTATCAGTCTCTATCGTAGTAGGCAACAGCGGCGTGCCTACTGTGGTAATTTACTGCTTTTCACTTTACCGACTCTACCGACTGGCTGTTGTAATGATGTCATCCGAATTGAATATTCGATAAAATATAAAAAAGCAATCCGGCAAATAGCAATCATACGCGCACGTTCTCACACACATACGCCCCCTCACGGCGGCCGGCACGCCCCACCCTACACAGGTAGCTTGATGCTTTATAATCTCACTTTTTCACGATTCGATTTGGCGAAGCTATGTGGCGGGCGAAAATCAATTTCCGCTCCTATAAGTATGCCTGGAATGGAACGGGAGAAAAAAATATATTAGCAAAATAAGGAAGGAAGCGACAATGAATGGAGAATGACAATAATTAAAAATAATAGCATTATGCGGGAAGCAATGATCCAGGGCAAAAACAATCCAGTTTTGGTGTGTGCGTGCCTGTCGTTCTCAATTAGGTGATGGTAATGAGATAACAAATGTTTTCATGAGCCGAGATTTATCTAAAAAGCCCCAGCCTAATCTGCGGTGGTTATGGCTATATTACCGGCGTCGGACCGCAGCAGTGGGTGATCTATTACAACTACAATATATGTGTACGTAGCAGCGTGGCATTTCATCGACAACAGCGACGACGTCGACGTTGGCGGATTGTTATTATTTTGCTTAGCTTGCAGCATGTTATGAAGCCATTTAGCTATCTTGTTTAATTTTTGTGTTCCACTTCGTTTTAATGTTATGAAATTTATTATTCCAAACCACAGCGATAATGACATATAGAAGCTTTTAAGACACGTCGTAAACGGGGAAACGATGAGAACAATTTGAAGTTAAAGCACGTTTGTCACTTTCCCATGACTGTCTACAAATCTACGTTAATTCACACTAATCGAAGTAGGCCACTGCATTGCTTACTGTCAGCAGTAGCCCATATTTCACCCGCTCATTGAACTCATGCATCGCCGAAACCACAGTCACCATTGCGAATGCCACGGTCATCAATACCGCGTGTGTGTGTGTGCCCATGCACACACATTCGTTGCGGTTCCATTCCCTCCGTGTACGTTTCGATGTTCGACTTTTTATCAACAAATCAAGTTTCCAAAAACCGGCCAAATCAGCTTTACGGCCCGACATCGTCTTCCATTCGTTTCTGGCTAATTCTGCTACAATGGCGCGAAAATTTACACCTTAATGACATCATTTTCCCTCAACAGAAAACATTAGTTTCGCGTCCGCATCGCCTATTATAACAACATTGCAATCATCAACTTCATGACGGTATAGACAGGACAGGGTATATTTATAGACCGAATCGAACCCTCTAATCGAATATTAGTTAGTTATCAATACACCGACACAAAACGACTCGACTCAACAGCCGAATGTTTCTCCTTTAATAAATGTTTGCCACTGTCATCAACAGACCGACCGAACTTGAGTCAGGTAATCATAACTGGGGAAATGAAAATGTGATTGGCTTTTTTTTTTATTCGGAAGCTCTTCTACGCTTTCTTTTTCACGCACTGGGTGCGCGAATTTTTTTATCATCGCATTTTGTTTTCGGTTTTGTAGTGTGCTGACACACTTCGGCCGGTTAAAATTTTCGGCATAGGTTAGTTATTGTGGCCGGCTGTTTTACCGTGTTTTCCTATGTTTTGGCATTTGTTATAGGTGGTAGCAACACTAAAGCGAATTACTCGATTTTTGGGGACAGGGTTCAATGGTTTTCCAAATTCCCAAAAACGGGAGACCTACTTGAATAAATCAAATTCAATAATTATGCTCTAGGAAAGAGTGCAATCTTAGCTTATATGTTAGACGAAAAGGTGGTAAAGTTTGTTTTTGACTTATAAACCTTATTTTCTTTGATCAAATAGGCCGTTTAATATTTTGTCTCACCGTTCCTCTTTGTTAACTTTTCAACTAATGTCGTTATCGTACAGTGAGAATGTTGCTCTGAGTTAGTTTGATTTGCTTGCATGCGAATTAAAGGGTGCGTATAAAAAAGAACTGGGAATAAAAAGAATACTCCGAGAAAAAAAAACACCAATGAAGTTTACTTCAAACTGATTTAGTTCATACAAAACATTCACTTAAGTTTTTGAACGATGCTTGGTAAAAATGGGAATACGATACGCGATGCACTGGGCGGCGCAGCTAAAGGGTGATACGGTCAAAATTTGGTCAAGGGAAAACGCGTGTAAATCGGTGAAATCGTTTATTTAAAAAATCAAATTAAATTTCTTTTTCAAGTTCAATTAGTATAAAATTCAGGAAAAATATTCAGTTAGGCTTCCGCTTTTCCAAATCAGAATTGCCGGGCCTTACGCTTCACCCCGCTGGAATCAGATTTTGTACAGCCACCTTGTCCACCTTCTTCGCCGCAGAAAGCCAGTTTGCCTTGAACTGCTGCTCGTCCTTAGCAGTTTTTTTGGTCTTCTTTAGGTTCCGCTTGACAATAGCCCAGTATTTCTCAATTGGGCGGAGCTCTGGCGTGTTGGGAGGGTTCTTGTCCTTGGGAACCACCTGCACGTTGTTGGCGGCGTACCACTCCATGGCCTTTTTACCGTAATGGCAAGATGCCAAATCCGGCCAAAACAGTACGGAACAACCGTGTTTCTTCAGGAAAGGCAGCAGACGTTTATTCAAACACTCTTTCACGTAAATTTCTTGGTTGACAAGCTATGAAAATGCTGCTTTTCAAGCCACAGGTACAGATGGCTTGCCAAACCAGATATTTCTTTGCGAACTTTGACAGTTTCGTGTGCTTGAAAATATCTGCTACCTTTCCCCTTCCTTTTGCCGTATAAAACTCCTGTCCCGGAAGCTGCTTGTAGTCGGCTTTGACGTAGGTTTCGTCGTCCATTACCACGCAGTCAAACTTCGTCAGCATAGTCGTGTACAGCCTCCGGGATCGCGCTTTGGCCGTCGTATTTTGTTTATCATCGCGATTTGGAGTCACTACCTTCTTGTAAGTCGATAGTCCGGCTCGTTTTTTGGCTCGATGCACGGTTGTAGACGATACACCCAGCTTATTTGCGGCATCTCGGAGAGATAGGTTAGGGTTTCGCTTGAAACTACCGGCAACTCTCTTTGTCGTCTCAGCGGCTTCCGGTTTTCGATTTCCCCCCGATCCAGACTTCCTGGCTGTCGACAAACGTTCCCCAAACACTTTAATTACATTTGTAACGGTTGATTTGGCAACTTTTAGCGATTTTGCCAACTTTGCGTGCGAGTAGCTCGGATTTTCGCGATGCGCGAGCAAAATTTTGATACGCTGCTCTTCTTGCTTGGACGGCATTTTGACAACTGAAGAGTGAATTCCAAAATCAAAATAGGAGCAACATTCTACACACACACACCTTCAAAATGAGGGGTGTTCAGGTTTTTTAAATGCAAAATTGAAAGAAATACGTCAAGTTGATATTGACCAAATTTTGACCGTATCGCCCTTTAGGCCATGATGACTGTTGAACGGATGCCACATCGATTTTCCGGATGTCCAGGAAAACGTGTTTTGTCTATCGAGATGATGTTTTCGAAGAAATGGGATGAGTATTTCTAGCAAATATGGGTATACTTCCATATTGATGGCCAAACTGCTTGATTTGAACCACGGCATCGAAATTCCCTTACCGAATGTTGCTATGTAAATCAAAACCTTCGATTCAAGTCTTGTGCTTGAACTTTTACATCACCTTTAGAGGAGTAGTAGATTTGTCTTTACTGTAGTAATGGTCCTTTCCGAGCAAGTGGGATATCGACAGAGGATAGTACGTTTGTCGTCCAGAATTTAAAATTTTTTTCGCTGTGCTTCCAGTATTGGAAGTCCAGTGGTATTAAGATCTAACGGTTTGAATTTGCTCGTAAGTGAACTCTGAGCATCTGGTTTTCTTTCTACACACTACTTCCTCCTTCTCTAGAATCTTACTTCCTTTAATACGTCGTTCAGGAAAGCTGTCTTCACGTTCATTTGGTGAATGTGGTACTGCTCGTGATTTGCGACAGCGAGCAGCACACGTACTGTGCGTACGTCTCATCGTAGTCGAAACCATGTCGCTGCGAGTAGCCCTTTGCTACAAGCCGAGCCTTGTATCGGTCGATGTTTCCAGCTTCATCGCGCTTCACTTTGAAGACCCACTTACAGTCCACAAGGTTCTTCCCCGCTGGCTTCGGAACGAGCTCCCACGTTTCATTCTTGTGCAGCGATTCCAGCTCGCTGCTAACCGCGTCCTTCCAATGAGGCCAATCGCTCCGTTTCTTCAGGCCATTGATCGTGGTAGGCAGATTTTCCACGAATGCCTCTGCGTTCAGTACATACTCCATCACCGTGTCATCAGTCGTTTCAGTAGAACCTGCGAAACATTCAGCGGCAGTGGATACTCCAAGACCAGTGATAAAATCAAAGAACTTACCGGGGATTCTGCGCTCCCGTCCGCTTTGCCTCGTGGACACCTCTGCTGGGCAGTTGTCACGTTCTGATTGCGAAGGGAGCGCTCCGGTGGGTTCGTCTTCTTCATCTTCATCTTCAGTCACGTACTCTTCATCGGATTCTTCATCAGCGGATTCTTCCTGACGATCATCTTCTGTCGAACGGGCGTCCTCTTCTTCTTCTTCTTCTTCTTCTGGCTCCAACCTCGCCAGCTTCACGGGCTCAACGGATAGGTCGACGTCGACACTCCGTCTCTCATCAAACACGACATCTCGTGACGTGAACCGCACCTTCTTTCTGGGATTCCAAACACGATAGCCATTCGTTGTGTAACCGATCATCACATTCTTCACGGATTTTGGATCCAGCTTGCTACGCTTCTCCTTCGGAATCCAGGTGTAGGCAACAGAACCAAAAACTCGCAGTTTGTCAATATTTGGCTTCTTATTGTACCACTTCTCAAACGATGTCTTCTTTTCTTCTAGGGCTGACGTCGGACTTCGATTCAACAAGTATGCAGCAGTAAGCACTGCCTCGCCCCACAAGCTCTTCGGGAGACCAGCATCCTCCAACATTGACCGGGACTTATCCAGAAGAGTCCGGTTCATCCGTTCCGCTACTCCATTCTGCTGCGGACTATATGGAACAGTAGCCTACATGCGGATTCCTTCAGTGCGGCAGAGTTTTCGAAATGACTTGCTCATATATTCCCCGCCGTTGTCGCACCTGAGTCTAGCAATTTTTGTCCCAAAGAATGCTGTGACCTGCGCCCGATACTGGTCGATTTTTTCCTCTACTTCATCCTTCGACTCCAGGAGATAGACTACCGTAAAGTGGCTGTAGTCGTCAATGAACGTGACGTAATAGCGCTTCCGATTCCACGTTGTTGGTGTGAATGGCCCGCACACATCCGAGTGGACCAATTCCAATGGCCGAGTTGAACGCCTCTCTTTCGTCTCTTCGAACGGCTGCCTAGTTTGCTTACCTGCCATACACATACACCGCAAATGCACTTATCGGGCCAGTCCTGGATAGTCGCAGAAGTGTCCACCATCCCGTACTTCCAGAGGTTTCTCATGTTCGCCTCTCCCAGATGGCCGTATCGACGATGCCACAATCCGAAACCGTCCTGCTGCGAAGACATGACACTCGCTTCCACTGATGTAGTCGCATTCTGAAGATAGATGTCCCGCGCATATAATTGGCTCTTCCTCTGACCAACACACACGACCCGATTGTCCTTCTCGATGGATACCTTCCTATTGGCAATTTTCACCGTCATTCCAATGTCTTCCAGTTGACGAACCGAAAATAAGTTGCACTGCAGCTCTGGTACAAACAGCACTTCTTTCACCACAGACGGATACTTCCTGCCATCGATGAGCATGTCCACCCGTACTGTTCCGGCCGACTTGGCTACGAGCATCTGGCCAGATTTTGCCACCGCAATGTGAACCGGTCTCGCCGTCCATGGCGCCCGAATCCAAGAACCACTCGATTCGCTGTTCAGACATCACAGCTGGCGTCGAAAAAGCACCGTCGCCCGTAGCAGCAACAAACGCCATCTCGTGTTTTGTCACCACATTCGCACCGGATTTTTGCATCCGATTGAACTTTCCGACGGTCTTCTGGTTCCTTTCCCGATCTTTCTCTGGATTTTCGGGGCAATCCGCAAGCGTGTGCCCGAACCGGCCACAGCCGAAGCACTTGATGCCGAACTTCTTACCGGAAAAAGCTGATTCGCTGGAATCTTCCACTCCGCTTCCTGATAGATTTTGGTGTTCCCGTTTTACCTGCTCGTCCAGCAACCGCTTCTTCACGTATTCCAGTGTCAACTGGTCGGGCTGGATCGTCTCCAACGCAGTGATCAAGGCATCGTATGACTTTGGAAGTGCCAGCAACAGCTGACACACAACGTCCTCCTCGTCCATTTTTACTCCAGCCGCCTTCAGCTCTCGGAGAACCTTCTCGAACTTCAGCAAAAAAATCTTGACCTGCTCACCGTCTCTCAACTTCAGCTCCTGGAATTGCTTCCTCAGGAACAGCTTGCCGGCGATTCCTACCCGTTCGAATGCGTTCTTAAAACCGTCCCAAACGTCGTTCGCCGTGACTTTGTCTTTCACGTACTCCAACTGGTCTTCCGCGATCCGATGGATGAGTAGGTTCTTGCACTTCCGGTCTCTGGCAATCCATTCCTCGAGTAGCTTCTTCTTCTCCGCTTTCACATCAGCAGTGTCCGCCGGTATATCCTTCGCGTACTCTTCATCTTCTATCGCCTTCTCCAGACAGTCCAGCAGTCCCTTGTCCTCCATCAGTACTTCGATGCGGAATTTCCAATTTCCGAAGTTGTTTCCGTTGAACAAACAGCCAAAGCTTTTCTTCGCTCATTTTGAGAGTGGTGGTTTCAACAAAGAATCTTCTAGATTTTTCGAACTACTTCCGTTCTCGCAGCTGGGCCCATAACCTGATAAATAGGCAGAGGTTAATCGTAACACGTCTTTATTCAGTAAAGGTTTGAGTGGAAGTGAAGTAAAAACTAGAGCCTAATAGGCAAGGCTAACTCGATACTTGTTATTTAATGTTAACGGTCGGTTGCCACCCAACATTTTGCACGATCTTCGCCTAGTAAGAATTGTACAATGCGCGCCCGTTGTCCTATTCTGACGGCACGAACACGATTGAACATAATGATAATAGTGAAATATAGAGTGTGAGAATTTTCTGGAGGGTGTAAGGATTCATTCATCTAACGTGACATTTCTTTGCGGATGTTTTTGTTCTGATAGAAAAGTATTGGAATATTCTCATTTTTAGTGGACACCCGTTACAGGTCAGTTTCAGTTTCCTATGTTAGGTTCTTTGTATCTTAGCTTTTCATGAAACCGAGACTGAGTCAAAAAAGACCCTCTCAATGAGTTGGTGATGGCAGTCGTATAAAAACCTAGCGATCAGAAACATGCTCATTGTGACTCTTTCCGAGACTCCACTTTACTTTCCTAATAACTAAAAAGGCTCTAAGGAGAGTAATGCCATCTTGCAATGTTCCAGATTTCACAGATAGGTTGCTCGTTTAATTATTATAGCTAATGTTCTGTAGCGAGTTTTGCAATTTACAACACATATGACGCAAAATCAATGAAACCAAATCATAAGCTCACGTGCAAAAGGCATGTGATGAATATATACTAACGAGAACTTTTATAGGAAGTATATACGCTTTAAATAGTGCATTTTGCTCAATATGTACAATACATGTAGTGTCATATTATAGTTTTAATTGAAGACCAAAATGACTCACATGTGACAATTGTTTCCAAAGCGAAACATAACGTTGCCTATGTCTAATTCGTCGCACTACTAGTAACGTTATGTTTTACTTATAGAACACCAACATATTGGTTTCAAGTGGAATGATAATCAATGAAAACACAACAGAATAATGGAAATTGTTTTGTATTAGAACTTCATCTTTCAAATTTTAGGTTTTTAACTTCAGCATCCGAACTCTGCGAGTGTACAATAGTACAATTGAATATCAATGTTTAACAATCATTTCAATTTAAAATTCAATACTGTCAGATTTCAGATTTTCAAAACTAAAACATTTCATACATTTCGTTATTGCTGATGATATATCTAATCAATTTTTCAATTTATTGTTCATGTAAAAAGGTTTTCATTTATTTTTGTGCATTTTAAGCGGTGAGGGTCATTCCGCCGAGTGCCGTTAGGCCTAATGCGTCATTACGAGAAAACCTAAGTTCAATCTTCCAAAAGACATGTTTTTTTTTTGGAAATTTCGAAGCTGAAAGAACTGCTCATGATTGAAC
Organism: Aedes koreicus; assembly: GCA_024533555.2. Lineage (NCBI taxonomy): Eukaryota > Metazoa > Arthropoda > Insecta > Diptera > Culicidae > Aedes > Aedes koreicus. Next base: position 25,132 of record JAHHFK020001312.1, on the reverse strand, counting down.
GAAGGAAAAGTCTTCCATAGGTCCATAGTTCATTGCCTAAGATCCCAAAAAAATAAAAAATACTAAGTTCAAACTTCAACTGTTCGCAGATGACGAGTTTTTAAACTATAAAGTATAGCTTATAATTTAAGTAAGAAGAAATCTCTCATTAAAGTTCGTTGGTTTCATGTCGAAAAAGATTTCAAGAAGTACTAAATTTGAAAATATATATATATTTCAAATCATATATTGGTTCTGTTACAAGTTACTGTTCACTCCTAGAGCCTCATGGCGATGAGAAAATGTTTCCTTCTAAATATCTTCATAATTCGTTACTCCACGGAACGAGAATACAAGAAAAAAAAAAACAATTATAGTATGAAAGAGAACTGTTCATGATTTAAAGAAGGAATAATCTCCCATGAAAGTTCATTAGCAAAGGTTTCATGATATATTTAGTTCAATCTTCAACTTTGCTGAATTCCACCTAATGACTTATTCGGCCTAACGGCTTTCGGTCTACTGACCCATTCGGTCCAATGCTATTTTGCATAATAGCCCTACACTCTTTCAGCAATGTAATGTACAGCAAAGTTGTTTCAAATAACTGTTTCCATGATTTAGTCACTCAAACTTCACTAGTTTAAACATTTTCGTGACTATCTACCAACAACGATAATTTCATCAAGATGAACCCAGATGAACCCAAAAATATAAAAAGGATATACCTACCTTCTTGAATTTCTTAATTTTTTCAAAATATATTCTAAACTTATCGTAGAGGAATTAAGCCTTTCAGGCCTAAATTTTTCCAAGCGTTCTTATACAAGCAACTTGGTGTATTCTGATTGATGGACATAGAAATAATTGAAAAAAAGTAGGAAATATTTTTTTGAGGATTGCTAGGTCATCCAAACTGTCCTGGAGTTCAGAACTTAAGATCCGCAATTGCAACAGTAGCTTTATCTACAATACAAAGTTACGAAATGTATTCAAACATTTTTATGAACTTAAACATTTCAAGATAATCTGATAATGACTGGTTACAGAATATTCACTTAATGTGTTTAAGTGCATATCGTCACTTTTCATAGGTTATTAGGCTACTGTTACGACGTTAACATTATTCTTTTTAATTTTTTTTTTTTTTTTTTTTTTATTATCCATTGCGCCGCGAATATTACATCACTCTGCCCTCCTCCGTGATTGCTTCTGTCATTTCACAAATTATTATATTTTTTTATTTAATCTAGCTGTTGTTTTCTTATTTTTCCTCCCCATGTGTTATATCCCAAAATAATAAAAATTTTTTTTTAATGTTTGTGGTTTTTCCAAACATTAATATTTTTTTTCAAAAAAATCGTAGCTTTCCTTCCCCCAGAAAGCTTTTGGTACAATGTAGGTCTTATGTTCTGATCTCAAGGTAGTTTGGATGACCTAGAACATGTCATAATAATTTATAATGAACCTTTGAGAATATGTTTAAATATTTATTGAAACTTTGGATAACTTTGAAAAGCTACTGTTACTACCGTAGATTTCAAGTTTTGAACTCCAGGACAGTTAGAATTATCTAGAGGATCACAGCGTTATAACATAATCACTGTTGACCTTTTAAAAGATTGATTGAATATGTTTGAATACATGTCGTCAATTTGTGTGACCCAAAAACGTACTGTTAAAACTATAGATCTTATGTAATCAACTCAAGGACACTTTGGATGACCTAGATCATCCCAGTTTATCTCATAATGTTTTTTTCTTACGTTCGAAAATATTCACTGATTATGGTTGAATACGTAGCGTAAATTTGTATAGCCCAAAAAGCTATTGTTATCACTGTAGATCTGAAGTGCTGAACTCAAGTACATGTTGGATAACCTAGAACATCCCCGAAAGATACAAAAATGTTTAACGGTTATCAACGGGTAATTAATAATACATATTCATATGTACCATGTTCTAAAACAACGCTCAACACTATTGATAGGGCATTTATTTTTCCTTTCTGATTTTCTTCATATTCAGGATGCTTTAGGTGGTCAATTAGGCGTTAAACTCATATGATTGTTTTTATTTTTATTAGATAGAAGAATTGATTTAGAACAAATTTGCCCAGGACAGTATACACTTTCATACAGTCTGTGATTTTATACAGCCATTATCCTTTTGGGGTCATTTAAGACCCCTTAGGCCTGAAGAGGTTAAGAAAATTTTCCCTGACTACATTGTTATTTATAATAACCGCTCGAATGAATAAAATTATAAGAATAAGTGTATTCCTATAAGCAGTTCAAATTTATAAAATGCACCAAAAGTTGACAAACCAGATTTGATTTTTATTTATATTTTCTATCCTTGAATATTTGGAATAAAATCCGTAACAATTATGAGCTTTCACAAAAAAAAAAACAAACAAACTTGTTCTAACCGAATACCGAACAACTGTCGGAGGAGTGGAAGAATGAGGTTATCTGCTCCATTTACAGGAAGAGCGACAAACTGGGTTAAAATAAGATTGTTATTCTTTCCATGTATTTTTTGATAGTTTTCTTTACAGTGCGTTTTAACCTTAGCAGAATAATTTGTTCTTAGAAATCTTCTTCAATAAAATCAGGGGTTTGGAACTCTATTTTCTATTTATTAAAGTGTGGGCTAAGATGCACACGCCATTTTTAAAAATAACTTTTAGTTAAAATTATGATTTCACGCATTGATAATAATAAGTCTCTTACATCGACGTGTGCAATATTTAATCCAAGTCAAAGATGATCCGGTAATATTTTAGATAAATTTGGTGAATTATTAGAGGAATCACTCTTGATGCCATTTATATACACCGTGTCCAATATATTCTCATACAAAATAAAACTCTATTGATTTCAAATCGATAATCCAGATTTTATTGATAACTTTACCCATTATATTGCAATATAATACTGATCAACTACAGCATATGTTTTGGAATAACACCGCCTTTAACCTTCTTGACCAGCTCCAGACGTTTTTCGAAACCGTCACAGGCCACGCACGACTTCCATCGGCATTTCGTCCCAAATTCGTTTGATTACGGTTTTGAATTGGTTCATATTAGACGCCCTGTGGTCATTTACCTTTGCCAGCATGTATGACCATACGAAATAATCCAAGGGATTCAGATCTGGTTAACTGGGAGGCCATTCATTCTTGTCCAAAAAGTCGGTCAAATTTTCTCGGCACCAGCCCTGAACGAAATTTGCAGTATGTGATGGCGCTCCGTCCTGCTGAAACACATAGTGATCATCTCCAACCACCTCTTGTACATATGGCTTGACCACTTTCTCCAAAACTTCCGTTTTATAGTATACGGCATTCACTTTAACGCCTTTTTCGATGAAAACCAGTGGTAATTTGCCTCGCTTGAAAATTCCTCCCCAAACCATCACTGACGCAGCACTTTGGAACCGTGGAATATTCCTAACACTCTCTGGAACAGTTCTTGAAGAGAGAGCCCACAATCTGTCGTTCTGGACATTGTGGGATTGTTGCAAGACGAATAACTTTTCGTCGGAAAATATAAATTCTTCCCCACCGTGCCGCGACAAAAGCAGACTTGCTCTTTCGAGTCGTTTCTGCTTGGAAGGTTCCGAAACCCCGTGAACCTTACGTTTCTTGAAAGCTTGGAATCCGAGGTCATTTTGCAGTATATTGTGCATTGACGATCTCGAAACATTCAGATCTGCGGCCATTTTACGTACAGAGCGCTGTGATTTTCGTCTAATCCGTTCCCTGACCACTTTAACAACTCATGCAGTCCGCACCGTACGAGTACGACCGGATCTCTTCCGGTCATCTAACGAGCAGGTGTCAAGACACCTTCGGATGGTTCGGTACACAAAATCCCGCTTTACTCCGAGGTTTTTCAAATTTCTGAAAATAGCGCCCGGGCGCTCACCTTTCAAAAACTTTTTTATCACCACAGCACGAAACTCCTTCATCGCTGGTAAAAGATAAACACCGAATGAAAACAATCGGACATAACCTAAAAGCGTTTGTATAAACATAGTGCAAAACTACACCAACACATACGTGAAGCATGTTAAGTAGTTGCACGACACGAATGTAAGGAAAAAGTGTATGAGAATATATTGGACACGGTGTAGTACCGATACAACGAAAAAAAGTTGTATGAAAAAATGATGATGGTGAATAACCTCTTCAACACGTATGATAGTTTACCATTTTCATACTTAGTTTTTTGATGATTGGATAAAGATTCACAAACTAAGCAGATTGAATAAAAAATCTTACATACATTCTTGATTTAAATGTCAGTCAGCTTTCGTACGTTCTAATGGATTTGATTTGTTATTGTTCTAAATGTTATTATTGGGTCCAAGAAACACTTCTATAATCTTTGGCCTTAACATAAAATTAAAAATGTTACTTCATTCATTGAATTTCAAAAACATTCTGTAGGCTTCGAACTCGGTCAATATTTGCACTTTTTAAGGCTCACGGTAACAAAGATAATACAGTTGACGGGCACCAGGTCACTCCATTTTAACGATTCAGTTTTCGCGACGACGAAACATTTTCGAACCGATTTTTATCGGTTTCCATTTGCACATAAACTGTCACGAAATCATACCTCCTGTGATTTGCATACAACACCCACCATACCCAGCTTGCATTCCGCATTACTGGGTGAAGGTGAAAGTGAAAATTTAAAATTCAAAATCCTACCTTGCTGAGGTCATTCAAGTGAAAGCATACGTCATAACAGAATGTTGCATCGAAAGCCGCACCCGAAAGTAATGTTCTAGCCGGTTTGATAAATAAATGAAGTCACGATGTATTGAGGTCACCTCATCTAATTTCCAATTATTTCACCGCAGCGTGTTTCCCTACAGTGTTCGAAATCCGTTGTTGTTTCCCACTAACTCTGATTGGCAGATGGGATTAATTTCCTCCAATTTCGCAAGCCCCCCATAGGAATGTAATCCCTACGCCCAAAATACCGGCGCTGACTCTCGCACAGCTCCATGGCTCGGTCCATTAAAATTGGAGTCGCTGAATAAAGAAAAACACAGATATAATAGTGAAAGAGGTGAGATTGGACACACCGAACATGTTCGCCGTTTGCTATTGCCTGATGTCTGGTGAGGGAACGAGAAGAAAAAAGAAAATTTACCAATCCGAAAGTGATCTTTACCGTTAATAACAGAGAGCAGTGGCAGTTTGACGGGAAGCACTGCACTTTTTGTTTGTCAATTTCAATATATCCGACTATTTATTCGCTATGGTGGCTTCCGTTGCTACTTTAATAGTCGGAGCTTTTATTTTGGCACCCCAAACTTAGACGCGCGAATAATGAATGAAACGTCACTTCACCCGTGATTGCCGTGAAATTTTTATCGTGCTTGCAACGTCTTTTTCGTTCGGCATTATTAGCACGTCTAATCGAGTAAGCCTTGGTCGTTCACTTGAAAAGTCACAAAGCCGCCTGATTATCGCACGCTCTCACTTTGTGTACACATCAAGCCTACTGCGGCGATGATGAAGACCGGTCGATTGTTTAAGCTATTTGTTAGCACATCAAAATGCTGCACATTTCCGAATGATATTGTACACAATTTTAGTTACTAGTAGTTGTTCGCAATGCTGATGATGATCTCGCAAGCTGGCTTCCGAGATTCCCTTGCACACCGTTGCAGCTGACGTGACAACTTTCCCGCATCAGCGCACATTCAATGCATATTAGGCAGTATGCCCCTTTCTACCACTGCTGTCCACCGCACCTTCACCTTTCACCAGTTCCACAAACCGAATCACGTTTTACCAGAACACACCATTAGCCACTGACTTTGGCTGCAGAGATATCACAGCATGATCCGCCCGCTCCTCCCATTTGCGTCGTGGAGCAGCCGACTGTAGAGTACGGTTAGGTCACAATCTCGATTCGCACATGCACTTCCACTCTTAAACAACAAAAACAACAACCTTGCCAGGTACCGTATTAGAGGGCTTGAAGCAAAAACCGGGAACACCGATGACCCGCTATATGTAATTCATTAAAGGTAGGAATGCAACCTCCATCCGTTGGAAACTCTTGCTCATCAACTAGGGTACACTAAACGCGACTCGCTAATCCGGTCTGGTCGAGAGCCACCTCGAAACTCATGTCGCTACCCAAAAGCTCGAAGAGATCACCTCGGAGAGACTCGCTCAACCTGCAAAAAAACAGATATGTATAGACAGCAGGCCATCGCAGGTCGTGTTGCGTCGTCGTTGTTGTCGTTGTTGAGCTCGACCCATACCAAAGCGTTGTAGCGCAGCTGTTCCGTGTGACGATCGAGTAAAACTGTGTCCCAATATGGACTACTGCCGACTTGGAGCTGTGTGCGAGCATCACAACACATCAAAGTAGCCCAAGTTGTTTGTGAAAGAGCCTCTCAACGGCTACTGAGCACGTGAGAAGAGGTGACGCGCGTGCATTAGAAGAGCGTGGAACAAAATTGAGCATGTTACCTTTGTTTTGGTATTTTCTCGCAATTTGCTTCGATGTGTGCCAGAGATGTTCAGGTTACAACTTCCGATAGCCGAGAACTGCATCGTTGTCCTACTCATCAGATGTCGATCTACCGGCTTTTCAGCAGTTCAGAACGATGATTATTTCCGACATATGGTCAACGGGGGTTGAAGATGTTTACGTTGAGATATCATTGTTGCTGAAATGCAAAATTAACGTCTTTCGACAGCATCCCCTTTTTTTCAGTGAAGGTGTCTGACTTCCGTTGCAGTAAGTAGTTGCGGTTTAGGTTTCCAAAAGCTTACACAATACACAGTCTGGTGCCAGGCTGGGCAAACATGTATTAGCATAGGGTGTAATCGTCTTGAATTATCTTCAATTTTCGTGCATGCCACTCGGGTGTCCATTACAGCGTATTTGAATACCGTGACTTTTTATGAACGTACAATACGCAACTGACGCAACAGAGTGCCATGGTATGTGGACCAATTTAACCGTTATGACGTGATGAAACAGACTCTTCGGTGGACCGTTAGTAGATGTACTTTCTGATTTTGTCTCGTTGCGTCACTTGATTCATTTATTCATTTTTTTGAGTGGTTTTTTCACTAACTGACTAATGATGATTCTGTGTTTAATTTAATGTTAGACTGTGTTGAATGGCATTCTATTTCAATCAATCATCATATTCGCGTTTTTCAACGATCATCGTCATCATGCGAATTCCATTTATCTGAATTCTTCGAATCACAATAACAATAAATGACGTTTTTTTTTCACTACGCAAACCACACGCGATCCAGAAAAAAAATCATATAAGATGGGAAATGAACAATAATTGTACATAATCACCTGCCAAACCTGCAAAACATTATCCGAACCTAAGCTTGCGAAACTGTTGGGTTTCCCTAGAATTACCGTATGGCGTTTGAAAACATTACAAAGCATCAATGACGAAAGCTAATAAGCCAAAATTGATCCATCAGGGTAGCACCGTCAATATGAAACTGTGACAACTCGAATGTTTCGATCTACTTTCTGGCCAAGAAGTTCCGTGCCATTTGGGCAAGCTGAAGGATAGTGAACTACTTAGATGTTATTGGCAGTGGTATCCAGTAGTTTAAGTGTAAATTCAATTATGTTTGGCCAATTGTGCTTGTTTTCTAAATGTTTGAAAAATCTTTAGATATCATGAGCCCCCGCGGGGCTGTTCACACTGGGAAAATATTACTTCACACTGGAGCACTTTACCATAGGCGTAGCCAGGGCAACTAAGGCAATACCGGCGCTGGCCTCGCCCGAATGCAGGTCAAATAAGGAAAGGATAGGAATGCGTTAACGTTTATTTGGACGTTTTATTGGAAGCCGAGACCACCGCCGCACTTCCACGAGATATCACTGGGATGTTGGATAGCAGGGTTCAAGCTGAATTCACGCTTCGTTTTGTAAAATATTTAAATAGGGGAAAGCGGTCTAATGTGGGTCTATGGATCTAGAATTCGGCCTATCGTTAAAAATTGGCCTGTCTCTAATTTTTCTTCATATTGATATGTCAGTGAGACAATACTACTGCATATTTTTGATTTTCCGGGTAAACATAGTGAATTAAAATTTACTTCGAATTTTAAGCATAGGCCGAATCCTAGATCCATAGACTCACATTAAAGCACCTTCCCCTAATAGTACTGAATTCTGATTTGAAGCGATTTATACCACCAGTAAGGATGCTATTGGGGCCACACACAGAGTGTAATTGTGGTTTTTTATTGGAAAAGCATGGTGATTTTTTGTAATGCTGGAAATCCGATTTGATCCGAGTTAAACCAATAATACGGATGCAATTGGAGCCACTCACAAAGTGTGATTGTGGTTTTCCGTTAGGAAAACAAGGTTAATCTTATTAACTCTTGAGAGACGCTTTGTTGTTTTCTAAATGTGCTCACTCGATCACTCGTTTCACCGAATTATAGATAACAGAAACAATACTAAAGGCGCCATGCTTGATAGGAAAATAGTGCGTAATAAAGCATCGACACAACCTTTCACAGCCGATGCTCGAACCAAACTCTTTTTTCGTAACTTTCTATTTTTACTACTGTATCCCACAATCTATTGCAGCACTACTGTCCGTAGATGCATTTCGTGCCTTTTGGCAACTTTATGTTTCTATTGATATCCATGCTCATCGGTTTTATACCAACCGGGAGAGACTTGGTCTTATACAAAATGATTTCATTATCTCCAATCCGCTCAACCAATCGCAATGTTTTGTGATATATTGGACGGATTATTATGATTTGAGATAACTCAATACAGACGTCTTCCAAATTTGGCAGATCGACAAGCTATCGGTGGAGAACTTAGAGGAAGTCTGGAAGAATAAGCGATGGTTCTGCGCGTGTTTATAAACAGAAGAACCTTCATAACAAAACGGATCACCGGATAGAATACATTCATAAGCACTCGGTTACTATTTTGCATGACAATGGCATAAAACAAGAATAATGGAAATTCCTCAATCAAATACATCCCGCTACAAGTCGAGAACACTCGTATGAACTAAGAAGAAAGGTACTATCAATGCCTATACTTCTCATTACTTCTCATTCCTTTTTTGATTTCGAAAAAGTTGCTCTGCCGGTGAATTTAATGCACAGTGTGGGAATTGCGCAACGGTTTTTTTTTAAATTACTAGCAGTTCAAGGAGATTATCACTAGTCAAGGAGATTTCCTCTCCTTGCCTATCCTGCATGGGGTAGTATGGTAAAGGGTTATGTGCCTGATCGGATACTACCGTTCAATGCCCTCCGCTCTTTTTCAAACTTGTATCTTTCAATTTTCAAAGCCTGCCGTTGCCCTAGACGGAACGATCAATACAATTTCTCTTCATGTCTATTCGTTCTAGCAATAAATTACCGTCCACTCCTAGCGCTTCACATGGAGATGGGAAATTATCTGCTTCTGACAAACTTCATCAAAGATCGTTACTTCCGAGCTTGGGAGAATACAAAAAAAAAAAAAACAACAATTAATGAGTTTAAAGCAGTTATTTGGTTCATTTTTATCTAGAACTACCATAAATGGGCATTCGAAAGTTTTTCAAAAGTAATTGTAATATTTTCCAGCATGTTATTAAAAGAAACAAACCGAATGTTTTTTCATTCAGCTGAAATAACCACGAAAAGAAAAATATGCAAAATGATGGTTTTTCTCGAATTTGAATAACAATTTTAATGTAATTCAATGATACACCGTTTTGGTTTCATTTTTTTTCATTCCAGAACAAGCCTAGAATTGTTTAATCTTGTTGCCAGAATCGGACGGGTATTGTAAAATACTTTGGGTGAGAGTAGAGAAGATAATCCATCCGTCATTCAGGCAAATTGTCACAGAGTGAGGGCTCCATTCCCGCACCATCTGGTGGAACATGAAAATGACCCTACTCTACTGCTCCACCGGGCGTTGTATTGTCCGTTAATGTTAATTGTTTAGTGTGTGAAACCACTGGTTGGAGTCGAATTCTCTCTCTTTCTCTCTCTCTCTCTTTCTCTCTCTCTCTCTCTCTCTCTCTCTCAAAAAAAAAAACTAGCCCCCCCCCCCCCCTATTTGAAATCCTGGCTACGCCTATGCACTTTACTCTTAAAAATCACCGTTAGAATTGCAGCAGATAGGGGATTCAGCTCATGAATAGAACGTTCTGGGTGGGTCTTTGGCGTCTTTGGCAATATTGAATTCTTTACAATATCTCAATATCGAATAACTTACAACGAATATAACCATTGCTAACTAGGCTAGCTTTGACATCACTTACTTACCAATCAGACTTAGGCCGGAGTGGCATCTGCTGAAGCAGTGGTGGTAAATGTACTGTATTTTAACTTTATTTCTATAACATTTTACATTTCTCATTACGAAATGAATGAATACCCTTAAAAGTAAACTGGCATCCCAAGTAGCAATTCAAATGCAAATTGGTTTTATTCATGTTTTATGGTAGTTTTATCAAAGCATTATGGAGTTCATCCGGTTTTATCAGGGCATTTTCCAAGTTAAGTTGGTTTTAATTCATTAACAGTTCTTAAGAGTGATTAAAGAACACTTGAAGAAACCTCCATAAAACTACATCATTTATAAGTGTAATTCACCTTATCAGTAGTTTTATAAGATACTTGATCCCCCTCTCAAGACATCGTTTCGCAACTTGCATAAAACCTGATAAAAGTTTTGTAAAAGTTTTATGACATTCTTCTTTAAGATGAATGTATCTTGGAAATGCTGCCATAAAACTCTCTTAGAACCATTTGATTTTAAATAAGAGCACATACTCTTGAGAAAGAACATTATGTGAAAAATAAACAAACTGTCACAATGGACGCCCACAGGTGGAAGAAATTAAAAACTAGCGTATCGTTCAAGCGAAAAATCAATAAAAACTTATCCAATATATTGAACACTCCTTCATCTCAGCCACCAACGACAATTTTTTGTTTGACCATTCCATTAGATTCGCAGCTTACTGAGACTAACTTATCAAAAGGGTCTATGCGTTATGCGTCCTATTTTTTGGAACGAATAAAATTAAATGGTGTGTCGCCAGTTGAAAACCGAAATGCATAACTCATGATATTTGAATTTATGCCAGTAGTGCAAGTAAAACCTAACGTCTCGTTTGACGTAAGGTTTATTGTGCACTACGATTATAAAATGTTATGTTAATGTTGAATTCTCCCGAGTCGTGCATTTCAGTTCGCAATAGGCTACACAATATTTCTACTCGTTGCAAGTAAAAATTAGTATATCATCTGAGCGAAAATCGATTTTTCCCATGATCCGCAGGTTTAATCCAAAGTCGGAAGTAGTGCGCTGGAATCGCTCAGTGATCCACAACACAGTGCACTTCTTTCAACGCTAGGTTCAGCGTTCAGATCAAGAGAAAAATCATCTTTCGCTCAACTGATGTTTCAGCCATCGACGCAATATTATTATCTGTTCTTCTTCCCAAATTCATTGTTATCATATTCAAGTTAGAGTTTTTTTTAATGTTTTAATCGCCTTACGCTGAACAATAATAAATTATAAGCAGTAATGATGAACAACAATTATGCATAGGCACTTTTGATTTGAACGTTCACATTTTCTTTGTTTATGATGTGCCTTCTCCACACTGATTTTATGGCTATCTTTCGAAAGACTTGTTTACCTTTGATGAGCGTTACTCCTCTTTTTCAAGAATAGAACAAGTAAAGATGAACTTATCGCGCTCCTAAAAAAATCGTGTTAGTCATGTGCAAGAAATATTAGTTTTATATGCGTTTTATGGTAGTTTTAGATAAAACAATTGAAAAAATGGCGAGCGTGGCAATTCTGGATTCACTCGGAATGGTAGCCATTTACATATGTATGCAAAAAAAACTCTCGTTTTTCCAATGCTACGAACAATTTCTGCTGTTTAAAATAAAGGGCGATACGGTCAAAATTTGGTCAATATCAACTTGACGTATTTCTTTCAATTTTGCATTTAAAAAACCTGAACACCCCTCATTTTGAAGGTGTGTGTGTGTAGAATGTTGCTCCTATTTTGATTTTGGAATTCACTCTTCAGTTGACAAAATGCCGTCCAAGCAAGAAGAGCAGCGTATCAAAATTTTGCTCGCGCATCGCGAAAATCCGAGCTACTCGCACGCAAAGTTGGCAAAATCGCTAAAAGTTGCCAAATCAACCGTTACAAATGTAATTAAAATGTTTGGGGAACGTTTGTCGACAGCCAGGAAGTCTGGATCGGGGGGAAATCGAAAACCGGAAGCCGCTGAGACGACAAAGAGAGTTGCCGGTAGTTTCAAGCGAAACCCTAACCTATCTCTCCGAGATGCCGCAAATAAGCTGGGTGTATCGTCTACAACCGTGCATCGAGCCAAAAAACGAGCCGGACTATCGACTTACAAGAAGGTAGTGACTCCAAATCGCGATGATAAACAAAATATGACGGCCAAAGCGCGATCCCGGAGGCTGTACACGACGATGCTGACGAAGTTTGACTGCTTGGTAATGGACGACGAAACCTACGTCAAAGCCGACTACAAGCAGCTTCCGGGACAGGAGTTTTATACGGCAAAAGGAAGGGGAAAGGTAGCAGATATTTTCAAGCACACGAAACTGTCAAAGTTCGCAAAGAAATATCTGGTTTGGCAAGCCATCTGTACCTGTGGCTTGAAAAGCAGCATTTTCATAGCTTCCGGGACTGTCAACCAAGAAATTTACGTGAAAGAGTGTTTGAATAAACGTCTGCTGCCTTTCCTGAAGAAACACGGTTGTTCCGTACTGTTTTGGCCGGATTTGGCATCTTGCCATTACGGTAAAAAGGCCATGGAGTGGTACGCCGCCAACAACGTACAGGTGGTTCCCAAGGACAAGAACCCTCCCAACACGCCAGAGCTCCGCCCAATTGAGAAATACTGGCAAATCAAGGCAAACTGGCTTTCTGCGGCGAAGAAGGTGGACAAGGTGGCTGTACAAAATCTGATGGCAGGGGTCAAGCGTAAGGCCCGGCAATTCGGATTTGGAAAAGCGGAAGCCTAACTGAATATTTTTCCTGAATTTTATACTAATTGAACTTGAAAAAGAAATTTAATTTGATTTTTTAAATAAACGATTTCACCGATTTACACGCGTTTTTCCTTGACCAAATTTTGACCGTATCACCCTTTACATTTTGAAACTTGAAATGGATTGTAGACACAATTTATTCAAGATCTAACAATTTATCAGCCTTGTCACCTAATTGTTGAATTTTCGAGTATTTTTTATTTTTCAAATAAATTAATGGTCTAGCAATGATTCCGTGGCGCATTAAAATTTTCGAACTTTTATGTTATAGATTTTATTTTTGTATTATATGTACTACCACCCATTGTAGCACGGAAACTAAGTCCGACAGCAATGGGCTCTCCCCTCTGTTAGACTTGATCAAGCTTTAATAACCACTGATTATCCTAATCATGCCGTTGTATGAAGGGCCAAAAAGGGGTTGGGTGGATCGATATGCAACATCACTTATACGTATCCACAGGGATATAAAGAATCTCCTTCCAACAACAAGACTGAACAATTGGTCAAAAGAGCAAGCTATCTAACATGAGGATGCTCCAATGGGCGGGGAGAAGAGCCCGCCCTCTATTCACAAACTGTTAGCAATAGGGAGATGGCATTCCCACTCTCCCAATCCAGAGTGCTTCAATCGGGTGCCCTGATGGTCCCTCCCATTCCCATGAAATATTTATATGATAGTGTATATATTTATGTAAATGAAAAATACTACAAGCCCTCGTATCTATTATATGTGATATTCATTCGGTTGATTCTGAAATGCAAGAAATGTTGTAAAGTGTTAAAGTGGCGCTTAAGCACGTTTTCGTTCGTTTTCAGCGATAGCAGCAATTCACCAAAATCTTGAACTTTTATGTTATAAAACACCAATAAACTGAACGTCGCATGAAAAATTTATCAATTGTAGGCAAAAAAATCATGCATTTATGGTCAAGTTTACAATTAATTTACATACGTATCCACTTTGGAAAAGAAACATCATATGTATATCGATGTTTTTTTTTCTCTTAAAAAAGTCCCCATTCAGCAGAACAAATCCAAAAATGGAATCTTCAAAACATATTTGTGACGGACTGGAAGTGTTCTTAAAGAGGAAAATCATAAAACTACCAAAACTTGTGGTAGTTTTATCATAGTTTTAAGCATGTCCTGCATGTCATTATAAGTATGTACCGATAAAACTATCAAGTTTTAAGCGAATCTTGGGAAATAGTCTTGAGAACCTCCTGTAGTATGGGCCTTTTTGAACTTATGAGGGTTTTATGGCTGTTTTATCGATGTTATGCAGAATATCTAGTTTTATGCGTGGTTTTATCAAATGAGTCTTGAGAACTTCTTCAAGTGTACCTTAAAATTGAATTTGTTACTTGGGAGGGGAAAAAAATTGAGATAATTTTTTTATTTTTTTTTATAGGGACAGAAACATTTCTGCTGCCTCCAACCGATGGTTTAATGGCAACCATATGATGTATATTATATGGAATTAAATCAAGAATGGATACAAACAACTTATAATCAACGATTACCAAAAAAAGCGCTTTTTAAATCAAGCTGACAAATACAGTCACACGTAATTTCTTAACTCTTTAAAACTGTCGGCCAAAATAGGGCAACATTTATCGCTTTCTGTATTCTATCCTCCGCGTTCGCTTGAACTATACCTTTAAACTGCACGGGCTTGATCATTTTTTGCGAAAGATGCACATTTACTACCACAGAAGTTGTCTCCATTCAATTCGGATCATGGCTGCACTTGGCCAGCGTCGCAGTCTGTGAAGGGTTCGCAGGTTGCCTTCTACTTGATCGATCTATCTTGCTCGTTGCGCGCTTCTTCTTCTTTGTCTTCGTTATCGAGAATCATTTTAACTTGGCTACGGTCTGACATTTTTACAACATGCCCAGCCCACCGCAGTCGATCGATTATAGCTGTGTGAGCGCAGGGAGGCTCTTGCAGTAACTGATACAAATCGTGGTTAATTCGGCCCCCTCCACGTCCCGTCTTTTATCTGCACTTAACCGTATATCGCACGCTACACCTTCCGTTCAAAGACACCAGCGTTGGCTTCCACGAGCATTGTCCATGTTTCGTGTCTGTAGAGGACTACTGGTTTAATTAATGTCTTGTAGGCGGTCAACTTTGTACTTCGGCGAATTTTGTTCGATCTTAGCGTCCTTCGGAGTCCAAAGTAGTCACGATTGCCAGCAATAATGCGACATTGTATCTCTCTGGTGGTGTTGTAATCGGTGATCACCAATGAGCCCATATAAACGAATACTTTATACCACCTCGTTTTCATCACCGTCGAACTGAACTTGTCTTCTCGTAAGCCTATTTCTCATGCATTTTGTATTTGACATATTTATACCTAGCACAATCCTGATTATTTCAACCTTAGGTCTTATGTACGTTTCCGCCATCGTCTCAAAAGTGTGTGCTTCGATCGTACCATTCGTGTCTACCTCCTCTCTTCGAATCACACCCTCCAATGCAAACACGACAATCCATCACCTTGCCGTTACCCTCTCCGCGATTCGAGTTTCTCTGAGGTATTCGGAAAATTTCCGGATGTGGTCCTGAACATTTCACATAACAATTCCACTGCTGATGTATTCACCGCTTCCAGCTTATCTGCCGATGAGATTTCGATCTATTATTAGGTGCGCAACTAAGTTCTTGCTGTTTTTTGGTGAAAAAGGAACTTTATATTGAAAACAAAGGTTACAAACGAATTATTCAAAGTATTGCCCATCACTAGCTACGACTTTTTCCCATCTTTCTGGTAGAACGTGAATACCATTTCGATAGAACTGTTCGTCTTTTGATGCTATCCAAGAATCAAGCCATTTTGAGATGTCAAAATATGAGTGGAATTGCTGACTAGTGAGACCATGTGCCATCGAACGGAACAAGTAATAATTGGACGGTGCAATATCAGGAGAATATGGCGGGTGGGGTAGGACTTCCCATTTGAGCGTTTCCAAGTAGGTTTTCACGGGTTTCGCAACGTGAGGTCGAGCGTTGTCATGCTGAAGAATCACTTTTTCGTGTCTGTGCTCGTATTGTGGCCGTTTTTCGTGCAGTGCTCGGCTCAATCGCATCAATTGAGTTCGATACCGTTCCCCGGTAATGGTTTCGTTTGGTTTCAACAGCTCATAATAAATAACACCAACTTGGTCCCACCAAATACACAGCATAACCTTCGCAGCGTGAATATTCGGCCTAGGCGACGATGTTGAAGCATGCCCGGGCAGTACCCATGAATGTTTCCGTTTTGGGTTACTGTAATGAATCCATTTTTCGTCACCCGTCACAATGCGATGTAGAAAACTCTTCCTTTTTTGCCGCTGGAGCAGTTGTTCACAGACGAAAAAACGACGCTAAACATCTCTTGACATCAAATCGTAAGGAACCCAAGTTCCTTGCTTTTGAATCATTCCCAACGCATGCAATCGCTTAGAAACGGCTTGGCGGGAAACTCCTAATCCTGAACCAAGCTTGCGTTCTTGCGTTTGACACGGATCCTCATCGAGCAATGCCTCCAATTCAGAGTCTTTGAAGTTTTTTGGCCTTCCTTCACGCGGACGATCATCAACACTGAAATCACCGTTTTTGAAGCGACGAAACCAATCACGACACGTTGTTTCACTCAGAGCAGCATCACCGTAAACTTTTTGGAGCTCTCGATGTGCTTCAGCCGCCGTTTTCTTCGAATGAAAGAAGAAAATCAACACTTCCCGCAAATGACGATTATTTGGCACGAAATCAGACATCTTCAAACAACCAAAATATATAACACTAAACCAAAATCACTGATTTGGCAAAGCGGTTTGTTTACCATATGTCTGAGCTTGGTTTATGACGCTTGAGATGTACAACTTTCGACCAGCACTTACTACTGGCGCCATCTATTGCTAAACAGCGGGAGCTTAGTTGCGCACCTAATACTATTCAGAAAATTTTGTGTAATGACATTAAAAATTGATGAGCTGCATCTCGTCACTGATGACTGCAACCTCGATGTCATCGTTTTAATCGAGACGAATCTCCAGATGCTGAATTGATATTACCGACTCTTAACCCTGTCGCCGTTTTGTCTCCATACGAAACGAACCTCCGTTGACCCTCACCTTTGCTGCAATCTTCCCAGAATGCACTGCCTGTCGCATTATGGGAGACACTCAGCCACTCCTGCCTTCAAAGTCGTTATTATTCCTGCCATCAGTGTCGTTCTGGCCCTTCGGTCAATTATGTTCGGGGACGGGTTTCGCAACCTCTTCGCTCAAGCAAGTATTCATAGATTTGTAATAATTCTCTACCTGATGAACTTCCGTGTTCCAGCACTTCCTCTGCTTCTTTTGCGCCTAGTTGCGATAATTTTGTGCTCCGTTCCACAATTCTTCCCAGCCTGAACCCACCGGTATTCAACGACCTGCCGAGCCCTTCTATGGCAGTAGCTGTTGTAATGGAGTAAGCGACCACCAACTGTCATCTGTAGAGCAACTTGGCCCGGAACACCGGAACGCCCAAAGAAATTCCCTATTCCTCTCACTGCAGTCCAGCCCATCCCGCCTGTGACTAACAGCCGTTCCGGCCCGGCGTTTGAGGTGTGAGTCCGGGTCATCTAAACCCCGATTGCAGGTAAGTACGCTGCTTTTTCGAACGATTTGTTCCCTTATAGTTCTTCGGCTTTCAGTGTTTTGCACCAAACGTCGTATTCTAGCAATTCGCCATCATCAGACCCAGGACGGCTGACGTTTACGCGCTTTCCGAAACTTTGCTCAACGGAAGCACTTCAACAATCAGCTATTTGATGACTCATATTTCGTTTATCGACAAGACCGGTCGCCTTCAAACAGCGACAAAAGCACTGGAGCTGGTGTATCACTAGCAGTTCGCTCGTATTCGAGTAAACGACGAAAAATTAATAGAAACGCATCTTGATTCATTCAGCTGGGTAGTTTTGCAATAGGGACCGAGAGCGCGATCTGCCGGCAATGTAATTCTCATGGTTCCCTCTTCCCGAGCACCTCTCGTTTGTCGATTAACCTGGCATCGCGGAAGTTGTTTGATGCATGTAGCAAGGCTGGACTTAGACAGTTGAATGGAATTGTTAATGTAAGTAATCACACGCTCGATCTTTGCTTCGTTAGCAAGGAAGTATGCGAGGAATGTATGGTTATGCAAGCTCCATCCCCACTCGTTCAAATCTGTAGGCACCATTCTCCAGTGGCATTGAAACTCAAGATATGCCCTCAGCAACGCTACCATGGCACTTCGGATAGGAATTCTTACAATTTCAGAACTGCAAATTTCAACGGCATGAACGATTTCTTCGCAGGTGTCAATTCGGACGAACTTCTCCGAGATTATGATGCCAACCTTGCTACATCGACCATGTCTGGACTCCTCATGTGTACTATCAACCAGTTTGTTCCAGTAAAGTCTACACACGACCCGACAAAACCTGCCTGGTCAAATTCTGATCACAAGCATCTTCAAAAGGTGAAGCGGACATCTCTCAGATGGCATAGCAAATATCACACGGATTCTACGAGAGCAAGTTATATGAAAGCGAATATAGATTACAAGCAACTCAATGACCGCCTGTTTAACGCCTATCAAGACCGTTTGCAATGCCGCCTCAAGTCTAATCCAAGTAGTTTTTGGTTTTATGTCAATGACCAACGGAAAGAGTCCGGTCTGCCCTCTACAATGACTAGGTCAAACTAGGTATGAATAACAACTTGGTTATCTGACTGCATTCTTACTTGACCGGTCGAATTATGTCCGTCAAAATTGGAGAACAAGTTTCGTTTCTGGTTTTTCCGGCGTTCCCCAGGGCAGTTTTCATTTTCGCTCTATATGAACGATGTCAATTTTATCCTTGAGTGCTTTAAACTTACATATGCCGATGACCTTAAGCTTTACTACACGATTAATAAACCTCTGGACGCGCTTTTCCTGCAACAACAATTGGAAGCTTTCGCTGAATCACAGAAACAAAAGCGTTCACGAAAATGAAAACGGACCGTGAACTAGTTCACGTTTTCAGGATTTTTACCTAAAAACGTGATTTAGTTCATGATTACGTGATTCAGTTCACGGTGTATTTTTGCTTGTTCTCGAATTCATGACTGCAGTTCACGGATCCGGGCACGGATTTTCTTCCGTGTGGTGTCATATCTACCGAATGTCACTGAACGTGTCGAAATGCACGGTTATTTCATTTGGCCGGAAACACTCACTCTTCCACTTCCAGTATGCTTTGGAGGGTACACAATTACAACGCGTATCAATAGTAAAGGACTTGGGGATCTTGATTGATACCAAATTGATCTTCAAGGATCACTTTGCGTACGTAGTGACTAAGGCGTTATCGCAGCTAGGATTCTTATTCCGCTTGGCCAAAAAGTTCAAGGTTGTTTACTTCTTAAAAGCTTTATACTGCTCGTTTGTGCGTCTTATCCTGGAATATTCATGTGTCGTATGGTCACCTTATTACCAGAATAAAATCCAACGCATCGAGGCCAATCAGCGAAAATGTATCCGCTTCGCTCTACATCATCTCAGGTGGAGAGATCCATTCAATTTGCCTAGTTATAGTTAAGCTCCTGTATGCTCATCAGTCTGGAATCACTAGAGGCTAGGCACAACGTTGCAAAGGTATGCTTTATTGGATAACTCCTGCAAGGAAACATTGACAGTTCTTCGCTGCTCGGCTTCTTGAACATCAACATACGTCGTCACAATCTTAGTTCGCACTCGTTTCTCTAAATTTCTCCTGCAAGAACTAACTATGGCTTACATAAATCAATACGCAGCATGTCTCGTGTCTTTAACAGGTGTTTCTGTCTATTTATTTTCAACTTGTCCCGTGAAACAAATATGTGTAGTTTAAGACGCGTTTTATGTTAATTTTTGTTCGATACTGTATTTGTACTTCTTTGTGATTTTGGTTGTAGCACAATTCAGCGCCAACATTAGATTAGGGCGAATCTGCTTTTGTAAACAATGGCTTTCGTAGTCATTTTCTCTTCAACAAAAGGACACACAAAAAAATAAACAACCATTAAAAAAAGAAGACCAAAATTATCACCACCTTCTATCACCTTTAAAAAAAAATTATAAAAATCCGCTTCCACTGCCGAAAAAATTGTAGTTTTTAATAAAAGCACAATCACCACCATCAACAAATGCCGCTGCTGAATCGACAATGTAAAAAATATACCTGTTGACAAATAACAATAATAATAATATAATAATAATAATAATAATAATAATAATAATAATAATAATAATAATAACAATAACAATAACAATAACAATAATAATAATAATAATAACAATAATAATAATAATAATAATAATAATAAGGACCAACAGTGGACAAACAACGACAGCAACTATTGGGCGAAATATCTTTCAACATGAACGCAGCAGTAACACGATTCCAAGGGACAGACCCCATGTCCCGACACAGGATACCAAAACTGCAGTATTCCTACCGGTTAACAAGTGCAGTAAGCATTCTCAAACCACCATACCCCGCCACAGGACGTGGAAGCCGTTGAGAACCGCCAGACATACAGTACACTGCACATCTGGCGTTTTTGGAAGAACGCTGGGATTACGGACGTACCCACAAGGAAACCACGGAGGGCACGCACGCCCCAACCCACAAAAACCGCATAGATGATGCGGTTGAAGAGCCGAATCACCATACTACGGACCAAAATTGGTCAGTTAACGCAGTACAAGAGGGGAAACCGATCAGCGAGGCTAGTTCGTCACGTTGCTGAAATTGTCAAGCCCGCAGAGCTCCGTGACCTCACTGAAACTAATATTACTGAGGTCCTCGACACCCATGTACAGCGATTGAGTGTTCTTTCAAAACGGATGCGTCGGTATGGAGAAAGTTCGAAGCGGAAGGAGGAAAACCGAATTTTCAACACTAACCAAAGGGAGTTTTACAACCGCATCCGAAACAACAAAATAGACTACAACGAAGGACTTCCGGAGATTGGCGCAGTGACACAGTTTTGGGCTAATCTATGGGAGAATCCCGTTCAACATACCAGTGATGGGATGTGGTTGCAAGAGGAAGAGGATAGGAGTAATGGAATTGGAAGCATGGTCGCCACCGTATTTACCGCCCAGGATATTCGCGAGGCTACCCGGCATACCAGGAATTGGGCTGCACCAGGACCGGATTTTGTGCACAACTACTGGTATAAGAAGTTCTCCTCAATCCATGGACGAATGGCGGAGTGCTTCAATATGGTACTAGAGGACCCCCAGCGGCTGCCAGAATTCATTACTAGAGGGGTAACCTATCTTCTTCCCAAGGATCAAAACACGGCTAATCCAGCCAAGTACAGGCCAATAACATGCCTTTCAAGCCTGTACAAAGTGCTCTCGTCAGTAATCAACCGAAAGGTACAAAACCATTGCGATGCGAACAATGTCATGACTGAAGAACAGAAGGGCTGCCGGAAAAACACGCAAGGCTGCAAAGATCAGGTCATCATCGATGCAGTTATTGTAGGTCAGGCTAGCCAGAAAAGGAGAAACCTGAGCATGGCATACATCGACTACAAGAAGGCGTACGACTCAGTTCCTCACTCGTACCTTATCAAGGCACTGCAGTTGTACAAGGTAGATGGTGGAATCATCAGGCTATTACAGCATGCAATGGGCATGTGGAGTACACGTCTTCACATTACTGACGGAGCAACGGTGTTAAGATCCAGAACTCTCAGCATAAGAAGGGGAATTTTCCAAGGCGATACCTTTAGCCCGCTGTGGTTTTGCCTTGCGATGAACCCCCTCAGCAGAACACTCAATCAATGCAACTATGGCTACCATTTGAAAAGTGGAGGAAGAGCTACCAATGTTACCCACACCTTCTACATGGACGACTTAAAGCTGTTTGCGGAAACAGTTGGAAAGCTGCACCGACTCTTGCAGCTTGTAACGGTGTTCAGTAACGATATTCGGATGGAGTTTGGAATCGATAAATGTCGAACAGTCAATCTTCTTCGGGGTAAAGTGTCGGATACCGGTAGTTTTCGCATCAACGAACAGGAGGAGATTCGGAATATGGTTGAAGGCGAGTCCTACAAGTACCTTGGATTCCTGCAATTGAACGGGATTCGCCATACAACGATCAAGAAGGAGTTGCAGGAAAAGTTCCTGTATCGAGTCAACCGTGTTCTGAGGTCGTACCTGTCGGCCGGCAACAAGATAAAGGCGATTAACACGTTTGCCGTGCCCCTGTTGACCTACAGCTTTGGAGTGATAAAGTGGACCAAAACTGACTTGGAGGCGATAGAACGAGCAGTACGAGTGGCGTTCACTAAGCATCGCATGCATCACCCAAAGTCGGCCGTCGAGAGAGTCACCCTACCACGTACTGAAGGAGGAAGAGGCGTTACCGATATTCAAGCGCTATGTGTTTCCCAGATCCAGCAGTTGCGGATGTACTTCGTTGAAAGCCAGACCCGTCACGAAGTCTACCGTGCTGTTTGTGAAGCAGACCATGGGTTCAGCGCCCTCCATCTGGCGCAGGAGGACTATCAGCTGGGCTGCGACCTAAAAACTATCGACGATAAAGTTGCATCGTGGAAGCTGAAGGAGCTGCATGGGACGCATCCCCATCAGTTGGAACAAGCGCTTGTCGACAAAGTAGCGTCGAATACGTGGCTGGTGCGAGGTGATCTCTTCTCAGAGACTGAAGGCTTCATGGTAGCCATTCAAGACCGGGTCATTGCGACGAAGAACTATCGCAGGTACATATTGCACGAAGAAGTAGAAGACCGTTGTAGAAAGTGCAACGCAGTAGGAGAGACGATCGAACATGTTGTTGCTGGCTGCCAAGCATTGGCAGAAGTAGCGTATCTCGGTCGTCACAACGATGTCGCCAAGATTGTGCACCAACAACTTGCACTGAAGCACAATTTGGTGAACCAGTACGTGCCCTACTACAAGTACCTGCCAGACCCGGTTCTGGAAAATAGTTGCGTAAAGCTGTACTGGGATCGCGAGATCCTAACGGATGTACTCATCCGTGCCAATCGCCCTGACATTGTGATCTACGACAAAAGGAAGAAGAGTGTAACTCTCATCGATGTCGCTGTACCGCTGGATCGCAACGTCCATTCAACGTTCTCTACCAAGATTACGAAATACCACGATTTGGCGGAGGAGTTGAGGCAGATGTGGCATTTGGAGGAGGTCCGTATAGTTCCGGTAATAATCTCGGCGACCGGAATTGTTCCCCGTACCCTTATACGTTCCCTTGAAGAGTTGGAGCTGCGAAAGGAACTGAACAGCATTCAGAAAGCAGTGATTCTTGGAACCTGTAGTATTGTCCGGCGGTTCCTGAATCACCATAACTAATCCAACCGAAGCAAACAAATTAGGATGTAAGTTTACAAAACTGACGAATGTATCCACCGAGCCTAACCCCCTTTGGCCCCACGCCCGGGGGTAGGTGAAAGTTTCCAGCTACATGCTGAGAAGTGAAATGAAATCGGATAATAATAATAATAGAGCCAATTATTATGTTTCAATATACATTAATCATCTTAAAAAAATGTTAAAAGGTAGCACCCGATTACTCGCGGACGTTTCGAAGTAAGAGAAAATAACAATTTCATTGATGGAAAGAAGGAGTGGGAGTTTAAAGTATCATTTACAAAACACATGTATTTTTAATTCTAATTTTATCTGAACATTTTATTTTCATTTTAACATTGTAAAAGAAAAGAAACAAATAACAAACGTTGTTGACTGCTTGTTTTATTGAATGTAAGAAATAAAATGATGTAAATTATAGATTTGGTTCGGAAAAAAAGAGTTATATCGAATGTTAAATAACTTGATGATAAACTACTTGATACAGCAAATTTAATTCTACTAGTGCACTTCCCACCAGGTTCAGAATCAAATAAGATTGCGCTCTTCCCGTTCTTTTTGTGTGGCCACCATCACCGCCACCAGAAAGCTGAAATAGAATAACACCCTATCCTCGAGAGCATACTTTCCAACGATCCAACTATGGAGCAAATAAAATTCTCGAAACAGTTCATTCAGAACAGCCTGGTTAGTGTGTTGAATAATTACAATAGATAAACTTACCATCAGCTGTTTCTTGCCCTTTTTGGCAATGGCAATGGATATCTCGTCGTAAAATCTTTGAACTGCAGCATTTTCGCGAAGCACCAAAATAACAAGCCAAATTTACAGAACAGCTGCTTCATCGGTTTCATTCTGATTAGCAATATTTAATGAATACTGAATGATAAAAAACCCGCGGGAAATTCGCGAATTGTCAGAAGAATATCGCTACAGTGCGATTTTTGTTTACTTTCCGCGGCAAGCGCCGAATGCGAAACAAAGTGGGCAAGACAATTTGACAGATAAGCCCGATTCTTTTTTTTTTACTGTAATAATGTTGCCAGCACTTATACAGAAAATAGATCAAGCCAAAAAAAGTGATCCAAAACATGTATCATTTGGATCAGTTTTCTTGGAAGATGCAAACATTTAAATCAGATTGTGGTATAAAACGTAATATAGAACACCGCGGTGCAAGAATTTAGATCCCTTCAGATCTAAATTTTTAGATCTATACCAGTTTCCCATCAGGATTGGAGGTGCCCTAAGTATATTAAATCTACATGGAAGAAGTTATGTTTTAAATATGGATTGACCGATAGATTGTTTGTCAACATTATCAAATTGTTTGAAGGCCGTTTAGTAAAAATTTCAGAGAAATTTTGTTTTTGAGAGAAACGGACATAGCTCAAAATGAAAGGCATGAGGAAACAATAAAAACGATAATTACGAAGACTGTCTTAACGAGAAATCTAAATGAAGAGACAAAATTACAACCACAAATAGACACAATATGGTGCTTATAGACTGACATTACATCCATATCGGTCAAAAGTTTTCGTCTTTGAAAAGTAAGCTTGTTAACTTTTCGGGTTCGAAACAATGATCGTCTTATTAAGCTTATCGACGCAAATATATAA
>JAHHFK020001311.1:0-116309 GCA_024533555.2 Aedes koreicus | reverse complement strand
TCTTCCACGTGCTAGTGAATTCTCGGTGAATCTTGAATAGCTATTTTCTTCACCAGTTCCGACTCCGCTATCGTGGACCCTTTAACCTATTGACAGTGAGATGGAGACCATCGGACTGGACATCAAATAACTAGACTACAATTAAAACGTCTATATTTATCGGATGTTCAGTTAGTTCTTGCCACTTCTCCTAAAATTTAAGCTCAATTGGTCACAACCTCCTACTGCAATGGCCCTATGTTTACATGGGAATTACTACGGGGTATCCAAACTGTATGTTCTCATCCTTCAAGCTTTTCGGCAAAATGAATGGAAATGTTTGATATGCTTAAGAGAAATTTTCCATCAACAATTGAACTTTGAAGTTCATAAAAAGTTACTGTGAATAGAACTTTAAAAATTTCTGTTACGAATTTCTATTTAAAGTGCAAACCACACTTTTGATCACCGTGAATTTTCACAATAAAGCGTGTCCGAATTTTTCTGGTCGAGTCAACGTAAGAATTGCTTTCAGTGAATGATTTAGCTGTCAGTGCGTCAGTGGTACCCCAGATAGGATTCGTTCTCCTTCGCGACATGAAAATCGATCAACTGTCATTTTATCAGTAGTGAGATGTTGTGTTCTTTTTTTTTTAATTTCAATGTTTTGTTTTTCTTTCCCAAAAAATCAGTGTTTGACGCAACCGCACGCAATGGCGTCTAAAACGGGCGCAGAATCCAAACTTGTCGTTCGCGGAATTTCGATTCTCGATCAGAACAAAGTGGAAAAAAAACGCCGTGAAGTGAACTTCAACATTCAGGCCATCGGAGATTCAGTTGGATGAAAATCCGTTGTACAAACGCGAAGAGTGTTATGTGTGCGGCGATCGAAATGTGCTGCTTAAAGGTATCCGAAAGGCGGAGGTTCTGCTCAACACAGTCGCTGGACCCTCTACAGCTTCCGGATAGTTTCCCCGTCAAAGAAACGGCTACCATTTCCACTAGCCAATTCTATCAATGTCAACACGAGTATCCCATTCTTCCATTCTTTTCTGTGATTTTTTCACAAGAAAATGATACTCAATTTTCATAAAAAAGTGGATCAACTAAATTTTTGAGTAGATCCACTTTTTTCGAAAGTTGAGTAAAATTTACGTGTGAAAAAAGAGCAAGGAATATAATTCTACTAAGTCACTGAGTGGAATGAAACCCTTCTTTTTTATGGTGTTTACAATCTTTATAAATTATTAACATTATTAATTATATATATATTATATAGAAATATACTTATTTTAAATAATTTACATCATATAATTGGTGTTTTTTTTTATATACACACTCCTGCTACCATTCTAGTTCAACGGCTGACTTCAGGTCCATTTCAACCGCCTGGTAAAAAGTACAATCCTCCTCCAAAGCAAGACTGATCCAGTACGTACCAATCGACGCAATGTTATCGTCTATAATAAATATTTCAACATGTTTTGGCTGCGTCATTTTGTTTGCAACCTTCCCCCCTTATTTCTGAATGACATGGCATCAAAAAAGTGCTCAGTTTTGTGTTAAGGAGTGTATCTAATATAAGCTATCCAGATACATTTGCGTTGCACGCATGTATTTGTGATGGTTTTTTATGCTCTGAATACTGCATGTTGTGCGTTTGACTGTCAGCTTTCTTTTGTTTACTTGTTTGTGCGGTTCAAATTCTGCGTTTTCAAAATGTCGCGTATTGAAAAGGAAGTGAAAATTAAGGTTCTGGACACATGACTAAGTGAGAAGGGTATTACTATGCGAAAATTGGCGAAACGGTTTGAAACTCATCATGCGAGTGTTAAAACCATCATTAATAAGTTTGGGGAACACTATTCTTTGGATGATCTACCAGGAAGAGGCAGAAAACCCGGTTCTTCCAACCCGAAACTGGAGCAGAAAGTGGTATCTCTAATCATGAAGAACAAATCAATGTCAATACGTGATTTGGCCAAAAAAGCAGGAACGAGTGTCGGAATGATCCAGCGTATCAAGAGGCGAAACCACCTGAAGACCTACAAGAAGCAGAAAATCTCGAAACAAAGTGCAGAACAGAAGAAGCGAGCAGCAACAAGGGTCCGGAAATTGTATTCGCGTCTTTTGCAGCGTCCGGATGCATGCGTTTTGATGGACGATGAGACCTATGTAAAGGAGGACTCAAAAACCCTTCCAGGTCCACAATACTTTACTGCCGTCGTTGGGGAGGATGTGAGCGATGCGGACAGGTCGATTCAAGTGGAGAAATTCGGTCGAAAGGTACTGGTATGGCAAGCAATATGTTCCTGTGGTTTGAAGTCAACCATTTTTTACACTACCGGAACTATAAATGCGGAAATCTATCGATCTGAGTGTCTCCAGAAGAGATTGTTGCCTTTATATAAGAAGCATAGTATACCTCCACTGTTTTGGCCGGATTTAGCGTCGACTCACTATGCCAAAACCACTCTCAATTGGCATGCGGAAAAGGGTATAGATTTCGTTGCGAAAAATATCAATCCACCAAATTGCCCTCAGCTTCGACCCATCGAACGTTACTGGGCAATCGTGAAGAGGGTCTTCAAGAAGACTGGTAAGTCAGCTGGTAACATGCAGGAGTTCAAAAAAATTTGGGCTCAAGCGTCCAAAAAATACGATGCAACACTTGTCCGGAACTTGATGAAGAGCATTCAATCCAAAGTTCGAAAATGCGCGGTCTTACTCCGGAACAACGAAAAAGTATCGTGCACAAATGGTGCACTGTGAGCGGACTATCCTTGAGAAAATTGGCCAAGGAGGAGGGTGTAAGCGTCGGAGCGGTACGATTTGCGATTCGAAAATATAGAGAACAGTGTACGTTTGAAGATGCGCCGAAGAGTGGTCGGAAATCCGGTCCTGTTAGTCCGGATATCGATAAAAAGATCAGGGATGCCTACAAGCGAAAACCAGCGACTTCCGTTCGGGATGTTGCGAAAAAACTAGGGACCTCGTCGAGTAACGTCATGCGTGCCAAAGAAAGACTTGGGCTAAAAACATACCGGAAGCAGAAAAAACCCAAAAGGAACCCAAAAAAGACCGCGTCCGTGAAACCACGGGCCCGCAAACTCTACGATTCGTTATTGTGTAGAAATTCTGGGTGTATAATAATGGACGATGAAACGTATGTGAAACTAGATTACAAAACGCTTCCCGGACCACAATTCTATACTGTAAGCGAAGACAAAGACATCCCCGAAACGAAGAAGGCAATTTTTACCGAAAAATTCGGTAAGAAGGTTATGGTTTGGCAGGCAATATGCAAGTGTTGTAAAACATCTAGTCCGTAAATCACAACGGAGACGATGAACACTCAGAAATACGTTAAGGAATGTCTCCAGAAGCGATTATTGCCGATGATCAGGCAGCACGAAGGTTAAGTAGTGATTTGGCCTGATTTGGCGTCATGTCATTGCGCAAAGGACACTTTAGAATGGTACAAAAGTCAAAATGTATGTTTCGTGCCGAAAGACATGAATCCGCCGAACTGCCCGGAGGCACGGCCAATCGAGACTTTTTGGGCTTTAACCAAAGCAAAGCTTCGAAAATTCATAAAACCAGCGGACGACATCCCAAAATTTAAAAAAGATTGGCCAAAAGTGGTCAAAATGGTGGGAAGTACCACTGTGCAGAAGCTAATGGGCCATGTTCGAGGAAAAGTTAGGAGTCTTGGCTATGATTAAATATTTTGATTAAACGAGAGTAAAATATCATATAAAACACAAATACAATTGTGATTTGCCAAATAAAATTGTTAAAACTAAAAAACATGACTTTTTTGTTATTTTGAAAGTGTGCTTATACTTTCTGGAACAGTCTATATTTTGACATTTCATGTCCATCGGTTGTAACATCTGAAGTGCCTTTGAAGTACGATTGTACTAGGACGGGAAGTACGATTGAAGTAGGAACGGGGACTTGGCTACTTAAATCGTACTTCAATTGTACTAGGCTCCGCTATCTGGGACCTTTCACCTTCGCGTCGACGTGCATATTGTTTACTTTTAAATTGAAGCTTTGAAAATGGCGTCTCGAAAATAGGAGCTACGAAATATTATTTTGGACAAGTGGTTGCAAAATCCTAATCGTGCACAGATAACAATCACAAATTCGGTCGAGGTGACGCAACAAACGGTGTTAAATGTCATCAGCATGTTTCTACAAACCAAACGGGTTCAGAGGAAGCCAACCAAGCAGTCGAAAAGGGGAACACGCAACAAACAAGATGAGAAACAAATGGTGAAAGTATAAAAGAGGAAGCCCAACATGTCGGTCTGAGATGTTGCCAATAAAGTGGATGTAGGTAAGTCAACTGTGCAGGACATTAAAGTGAGGAATGGACTTTTAAAAAAATATCATAGAAAACATTACTGAAATTCTAAAATAAGAAAATTGTGAAAATTTAAGTGAAAATTGTTTTAGCTGAATTCGGGCACAAAGCTGTAGATGCTCTTAGCCTCTGTCAATAACTTTTGCATTACCTCAGTTGATGAATTCGAGTAAAGCTGAAGTGCGGTTTAACATTGTAGATGGCGCACAGTCAATCTGGTTGTTGGGGCTACCTAAGCAAAGTAATTGGTGATAACAAAGTAACTATAGATAACGATGTTAACGACAAATTTCATACAATTTAAAAGATAATCACACACACGGCGGAACAATTTAACTCAATTTTGAATCTTTGTTGACTCACTTTCGTCAAAAGTGGAGTCACTCATATATGAGTAAATGTGACTGGGATTGACAAGTCCACATATCTAAGACACCGACGTAAGTCAGATCGATGTTTTATATATGTCGACTTGTAAATGACAGTCACATTTACTCATATATGAGTGACTCCACTTTTGACGAAAGTGAGTCAAAAACGATTCAAAACTGAGTTAAATTGTCCCGCCGTGCAGTTGCTACCAATTTCAATGTTAGCAACTGCGATGTTTAACCTCACTTTAGCTTTACTAGGATTCCGCAATATTCAACTCGGGTTCGCATTCAGTTTAAGCTTTTCCTCCATAACCTTCAAAAGATTTCGAAAAAAAAATGCAGCGGAGTGAGCAAACTACCGACTAAAGCCGAGAGGCAAAGATCTAAAAAATAACAGTCAAGCAATTTCCCTTTTATTGAATTCCCCTTCACACACTCACACAAATAGATGAGAGCCAAAAATCTTTACATTGCTTACATTTTCCCTGTTATTACAAAGTCACGGTGACGTTTGCGTCCTTGTTAGGGGGGAGGGGCGGGCAGATAAAGATGTACTACCTTTAAAAATGTTCGCCACAAACTGCGACGATTTTTTTTGTCACGAGCTCGACTACTCAGGTCACAGCAAACTGGTGCGCGACTGGCGAAGGTAAATTTGCGCTGTCAATCAAATCAACCGTCGTCAGCCAGAGGAAAGCAGCCGAGAATTAGAGCGGAAATTAAATTCGCACCGGGATGGTTGGTTACGGGAGACGCGGGGGAATTGTGTTGAAGGATCAGCAGGGTTTTAACTTTCGGGAATTCACCATTGCTATTGTTTAGATGCGGCACGGTGTGCGGTAGGGAAGGATTTCACCCGAACGTTGATTGATGGGTCGTCGTTTTCCGACAGCTAGAGTTAACGGTGGAAATTTTAAGGGAGTAAATTTATTCAGAAGTGTAATTAAACCCTTTTTGAAATTTCCATTTTGAGACGTATCTGTGAGGTTTCAGGATCTCATCGACCTCTACATGACATCGACCGGCTGTAGTATCATAACTTGACAACTCAACTGAGTTCAACGAAATCAGAATTGTACGTGATAAACGCCATTTACCTGGCATTAATGGTTCGATTCAACCTTGACCTATGCCTACCATGCCACCGCTCTTCCAAAAGGTAAACACACTGCTAACCCTAACTCATAATAATTATGGTGACCGCCACCACCACTGAATTATTCATCGCATCCATCAGAAATCAATAACCCTTCCGTGCATAAAGTAAACTATATAGCGTGCACGAAACTACCGAACCGCCACCAATGTCAGTGTCATTGTCAAGATCTTCGCCGAAAACTAACCTCCAAATATCACACCTCCCACCCCGCAACGACTTACTTCACTGAAATTCCCTCCGAGTGGTCCAACTCGTCCCAACGCTTCCAGTAGGCTCCTTCCGGTCCAGGAGTCGTCCAAACTGATACTGACGGCCCCGTTGATAAGCGTTCCTCGACTGAGCAAGGATGATTCACTTCCCCCGATTGTTCCACTACTGTTCTTCATGTGGAGGGGAAATCGATCGAATCTTCATCAAGCGATTTTGCCCGCGAAAATCACAACTGTCACGTACCGCGGCCACCGCCGGACTGCCTGCCTGTGGCCTGCGGAAATTGTCCTGCACACGTTCAGCGTGATCTGTTATTATCAGTCTGGCTAACACCAGTCAACCAACGGGCCAGTGTGTTTGTCCTGTTTCACATGTTCTAATCGTCCATGTTGAAACATTTGCATACTCGAAATGGGATGAGGATGGGCGTTCGAAGGGTGTGGGGAATGGAAATAACATCCCTTTCAGATAGAGTTTCCACGTTCTTTGTGCTGACTTTGTACGTGTCCGCTGTATGTACATATTTCGCCCGAGTTGTTTCAACTCAATAGAGAGCGCTGTTCAATGCTTTGATGGCCAGACTGACAGACAGCTGCCGTTGTGGAGCGAGAGGTTATGTTTAGGTTCATGTCCATCAAATGCGGTGTGACCTGCGGTTGGTTTTGGTAGATGGATGGATACCTTTTAGACACGTTTGTCGGCTAATGGCCCCTGCAGCGAAAACTGCCAGGTACTAGGCCAACAGTCAGCTTTGGTTGGACCTGGACTATCCTGCCACATCACACTTCGCACTTGCTCGTAGGATGGCAAATGAACGGTAAAGTTTGAATGATTAAAATAGGCGAGTTGCTTGGATTGCGACGGGGTCTAACATGACAATCGTTGCTTATTGTTTGTAATTACTGAGCGCAGTATGGGCTACTGATCCAGGCATTATAATATTATCTGTTCATGGAAGAGCAATGTTCGTCAATTGGCAGCTTTCGGCTACAGAGCGGTATTGCTGGAATAGTTAGGTAAATATTTAAGTGGAAATCCGAACCGTTTTTGCGAATCTATATAAATAAAAATGAGTTGGGGTTTCCTTTGTCACGATTTAACTCGCGAGCGGAAGGACCGATCGGCGTGAACATTTGTATGCACGGGTTTTTGGGGCCGGGGAAGGTTCTTAAGATAGTAAGAGGCCCCTCCCTCCTCTGAAAGGGGGGGCTCCCATACAAATGAAACACATATTTCGGCATAACTCGAGAACTGATCAAGCAAAGAAACCCAAATTTAGCAAGCGGAAGTTTTTGGAGGCAAGAAATGTTTTTATGGTAGTTTGAGACCCCTCCCCTCTCTATAAAGGGAGGCTCCCATACAAATGAAACACATATTTCTGTATAACTCGAGAACTGATCAAGCAAAGAAACCCAAATTTAGCATGCGGAAGTTTTTGGAGGCAAGAAATGTTTTTATGGTAGTTTGATAACTCTAGAACTAATCAAGTTAATGGAACCAAATTTGGCAGGTAGAGGTTTTTTAAGGCAAGACATGTTTCTAAGGTAACTCAAGACCCCTCCGCCCTCTGTAAGAGGGGGGCTCTCATACTAATGAAACACAAATTTGTGCATAACTCGAGAACTAATCAAGCATACGGAACCAAATTTGGCATGTGGAGGTTTTTGGAGAGAAATGTTTCTATGGAAGTTTGAGACTCCTACGCCATCTGGAAGGGGGAGGGAGGGGGGTTTACATACAAATGCAACACAAATTTCTGCATAACTCGAGAACTAATCAAGCAAATGGAACCACTTTTAGCATATGGAGGTTTTTGGAAGCTAGATTTCTATATACATAAAAATGAATTTCTGTCTGTCAGACCCTTATAGACACGGAAAGTTCTGAACCGACCAACGTGAAAATTTATATGAAGGGGTTTTTGGTGCTGGGGAAGGTTCTTATGATTGTTTGAGACCCCTTCTCTCTCAGGAAGGGGCGCTCTCATACAAATGAGACACAAATTTCATCATAACCCGAGAAATAATCAAGCAAATGGAACCAAATGTGGCATGTGGAGGGTTTTGAAGGCAATGATTGTATGGTGGTTTGAGAAACCACCCCCCTCTGGAAGGGAGGGCTCCCATACAAATGAAACACAAATTTCTACCAAAAATGAGAATTATCCAGGTTACTTAAACACAAACCGTGTATTTCTCGGGTAAGAAGCATGTTTTGATAGAAGTTTGAACCCCTGCTTATTCAAGAAAAAAAAACTCAATTCGAAAAAAAACCATAAACGTGACCGTTATATTAAATTTTCCTTCATTTAGTTGCAAGCGTAGCAGCGCACGCACCGGGTTCAGCTAGTTAAATAATAAGATTCTTATTTTTTGGAGGGTTAGAACAAAATAATTCGAAATCATATAAGCACTATGGAATGAATTTTCCTTTTTTTAAAACTCTGGTTTTCCCGGAGTATTTTTTTTTCTCAAAAATATTGATAAACATTTTTACCAGATTTGATTGATTTCCTTTATCGATTTTCTCTATTAATAATTAGGAAAATATAAACTGACTTTGAGATGTTTTATATAACACTAGCTGAACCCGGTGCGAGCGCTGCTACGCTTGCAACAACATGAATGAAAATTTAATGGAACTGGCACGTTTATGGTTGTTTTTCGGAATGAGTTTTTTTCTTGACTAAGCAGGGGTTCAAACTTCTATTAGAACATGCTTCTTACCCAAGAAATACACGTTTTGTTTTTTAGTAACCTGGATAATTCTCATGTTTGGTAGAAATTTGTGTTTCATTTGTATGGGAGCCCTGATTTCCAGAGGGAGGAGGTTTGTCAAACCACCATACAATCATTGCCTTCAAAACCACCCACATGCCAAATTTGGTTCCATTTGCTTGATTAGTTCTCGAGTTATGCAGAAATTTGTGTTTAATTTTTATGGGAGCCCCCCCTCTAATAGGGGGAGGGGTCTTGAACTGCCATAGAAACATTTTTTGCCTCAAAAAAACCTCAACATGCCAAATTTGGTTTCATTTGCTTCCTTGGCTCTAGAGTTATGCTAAAAATTGTGTTTCATTTGTATGGGAGCCCTCCCTTCCAGAGGGAGGAGGTTTCTCTTACCAACATGCAATCATTGCCTTCAAAACCCCCCACATGCCAAATTTAGTTCCATTTGCTTGATT
The DNA here is from genome assembly GCA_024533555.2 of Aedes koreicus. Taxonomy (NCBI): domain Eukaryota; kingdom Metazoa; phylum Arthropoda; class Insecta; order Diptera; family Culicidae; genus Aedes; species Aedes koreicus. The sequence continues at coordinate 107,031 of JAHHFK020001311.1, read as the reverse complement.
CGTTCTCGAGTTATGCAGAAATTTGTGTTTAATTTGTATGGGAGCCCCCCCCCCCCTTCAATAAGGGGAGGGGTCTTGAACTACCATAGAAACATTTTTTGCCTAAAAAAAACCTCAACATGTCAAATTTGGTTTCATTTGCTTCCTTGGCTCTCGAGTTATGCTAAAAATTGTGTTTCATTTGTATGGGAGTCTCCCCTTCCAGAAGGCGGAGGGGTCTCAAACCACGATAGAAATATTTCTCTCCTTCAAAAACCTCTACATTCCAAATTTGGTTCCATTTGCTTGATTAGTTCTTGAGTTATGCAGAAATGTGTGTTTCATTTGCATGAGAACCCCCCTCTTCCAGATGGAGAAGGGGTCTCAAACCACCATGGAAACATTTCTTGCCTTAAAAAACCTGCACATGCCTTATTTGGTTCCATTTGCTTGATTAGTTCTCGAGTAACGCAAAAATGTGTGTTTCATTTGTATGGGAGCCCCCCCCCCCCTTCAGAAAGGGAAGGGGTCCCGAGTCACCTTAGAAACATTTATTGCTGTCAAAACCTCCACATGCCAAATTTAATTCCATTTGCTTCATTAGTTCTTGAGTTAAGCAGAAATGTGTGTTTCATTTGTATGGGAGCCCCCACTTTCAGAGATGAGAGGGGTCTCTAACTATCTTAAGAACCTTCCCAGGCCCCAAAAACTCCTCCATACAAAATTTCACGCCAATCGGTTCAGTAGTGTCCGAGTTTATAAGGTTCAGACAGACAGGCAGACAGACAGACATATGAGTCAAAATGATTGTTTCCAATTCTTGTTGGACGCTTTCGTAAAAGCTGTAAAGTTCATAGCTGCTCATTAAGGTACCATTTTTTTTAAAAACTTACGAAATTACGAAAAATGTCTTTAAAGATGTGCATCATAGTGTTATACCTGTAAGGATAGAGAATAAAGGAAAAAAATATTAGCAAATCATTCTTCTAGCGATGACTTTGAGTTCTGCTATATCCAAGCCTTTCGCTCAATTTTTAATATTTCTATTCAGTTTTCAAAACCTGCCGTACACTGACGGAACTATCAGCACTTTCTCTTCATATCTTTCATTCCAGCAAACATTACTGTCCACTCTTGGGACCTCATGGCGATGAGCGAACATTTCCTTCTACTCAGTGTTGTTCTTCTACACAGCTCGAAAAAGTAGTGTGAATTTCTGTTCAATATCATGCACATAAATGGAGCATCACAAAACATAAAAAATTGCATTATACATCGTTCTGAGACATTCCATTTAATGGTTATAATATTGTATGCAAAAGCTCATCTTTCTTAAAACTTTTTCATGCAAGTTGCTGCTTCGTGTGGAATGAAATACAATTTAACATGCTCTGATATTTAAATCACTATTAAAATTCAAATTTTATTTCTGTGTAGAACTATTTAAAAAGGCTTGAATATAAAGCTACTCTAAGTTGTTTAAGTAAGAGATCTTACACACAAAAAAAGTTAATATTAATAGGTAACACTGCTCAATCAGCGCCAAGTCTAATACGTTTCCAAAACTGCTCTCGTGCACAGCGCGCTGAAGAAAAATTCTTCCAGTTGTACACTAGCTGCTTTACTATCTTTGGTATTGAATTGGAAAATATTATTTACAAAATCAATATTTGGGACATTATGCCTTGAGAAACGGTGCGTACCAGTTGCGAAACTTTTAAGAAATGTCTACGGCTGGTCATAAAAGTCAATGGTGAGAGGATCGAGCTCAACATGTAATTTCTTAATAATTAAATAGAATTTCATACGCAATACAGCGTTTGTTGATTTTAAGCCATTCGTTTTTTTTTATGAAAATTTATTTTACTGACAAGCAACCATTGCCACCCTGTATATGTACACTGCTCTAGCAGCTAGAGCTTTTTTTACGAAGAAACTGTTAAAAAAACGCGAAACTCGCAAAAGCAAATTATTACGATAGCACGATAAGTTTGTTTTTGGTTACGGGGACGCTGTATGCTCAATTTTGCTGTGCCTAAAACAATATGTTTTGCAATTTAAGTTGAAAAATATTATAGAAACGATAGAACAATTCTGATTGAGCATTTAAAGGGTATCCCGCATCAAATTGCATCACGGAAAAAAACGCTGTAGAAAATTAGCCATTAAGTATTTTCTCTTGGAAATTTGGGTAGAAGTAGTTTAGAGTGTTTTTTTTTGTATTCTTTTCGCTGCACTATGGTACGAATAGCCAAATTTCGCGACAAAAATCGTTAACTGGAAAACCATTAACTTTAGACATATGATGTCTTTCGAAGATTTAATCCTTAAAAAAGATCAATCTTAATTTCATGAAACTTTGCTGAAATAACCTAACTTCTATCTCATCTACGGTTCGTTTTATAATAGTTTTTCTAACTGTCCTTAGGGTGGGACTTAAAAAACAGTTTTTTTTGCTATAATTTTTTTTTTCAATTTGAATTTGAAAACTTTGTTTAAATGACATTTAGGACATAAAAGGACGCACATTTTGAAGATACAAGATGGTTGCTAGTTATGGTATAAAAAAAAGTTATAGAGGTTGAAGTGTAAAAAAAATACGATTTTTCAAGATATCTTACTCACTTATTTGCAAATATTTGCAAACACGGAATACGTGAACTGAAAGTAAAAACTTCCATCTGCAAAACCTATGCAAAATTGTTTGTCCCCTTTTGTCCCCTTGTGGAGTAAAACTTATTTTAAAACTGGTCATTTTGCATTTTTTCTGCATAACTTTCGATCTGCAGCATCAACAATTATCATCAAAGTGCCTAACAACGTGAGATTTTTATGAAAATGTTTATATTTTTATGTTAACCCATCTCCATTTATTGATTGACATTTATATCACAGACAAACAGACAAAACACATTGAAAATTTTGCAATACAAATCATCGTCACTAACACATCTGCGCCATCTGTTGAACACACTTTGATGGGTGATAAAGCTGAACAGATTGGGGTAGTGTGCTAACGTCAAATATAAGGGAATCCACTATGTGCGCCATCTGTGACGATACTTCCAACTAAGAAACATTTGAATTGACCGTTTAAGGTGTAATCGTTGAAGCAACGCAAGCACCTGAAAAATCCTCAACTCTCCCATCGGGATATCAGAAAACCACTCGGAATCGTGCAGTCAACGGTGAGTCGTGTGATTAAAGGTTACTACAAAACTCTGAGCATCGAACGGTAGGAGGAATGCGATCAGAATGGATGTTCTATTAGTGATCAGGATCAGAAGCGTGTCGTGAAAGCGTTTAAGCGGAATTCCAATGCTTCGGTAAGGGATGTGGCCAAAAGTTGTATCTGTTCAAGCCTTTAGTTCAGAGAGCCAAGGACCGGGAGGGACTGCATACGTACAAAGTGCAGAAGGCTCCAAATCGTGACGAACGGTAAAATACGGTGGGAAAGTCCCGGGCCCGGAAACTGTACACCCAGATACTGACGAAGCCTCATTGTCTCATCATGGATGATGAGACTTACGTCAAGGCGGACTTCCGGCAGCTTCCGGGGCAACTGTTTTTCATCGCCTAGCACAAGTTTGATGTTCCGAAGGAAGTAAGGAAGCAGAAACTTTCAAAGTTTGCCAAGAAATACATGATTTGGCAAGCGATCTGCTCATGTGGCCGTGTGGAGTGCGCCGTTCGTGACTACCGGGACTGTAAACGGGGAGATCTACCTCAAAGAGTGTCTGCTTCATCTGCAACACGAGGGCCCTACGATCTTCTGGCCGGATCTAGCTTCGTGACACTATTCAAATGTTGTCCTGGAGTGGTACGAAGCCAACGTGGTAACTTTCGTACCTAAGGACATGAACCCCCCCAACACCCCGGAACTAAGGCCCATCGAAAAATACTGGGCTATTATGAAGCAGGCACAACGGAAGCATCCCAAGGAGGTCAAATCTGAGGAAGACATGAAGAAAAAGAAGGTTTCCGTACAGACGAAGCTGCAGCCAGATGTCGTACAGAACCCAATGAGTGGAGTTAAGCGTAAGGTGCGAGCGTACGGCTATGGTATTGAAGTTGAATGAAATAAATATGCCAAAAGCTTACTAGTGGGTTATATTGTATTGTCTGAGAGTTTGAAAAGGATCGGTCAACTTGGTCACTTGCTACAGTGTTTTTTTTCCGTGATGCAATTTGATGTGGGACACCCTTTAGTTAAAAAATTCATTACGTGAATACTGCCTCTAAACCTAATAAAACAAACTCTTTTTCTTGAAAATTCTGGCGATTGACGTCGCCATTAGCACTGCTCCTCCACAAAACTACTAACTCAGCACCGGAAAGCAATTCTGCCAGGAAAAAGTAATTCCGTAATCAAGATAACCGAATCGACTCCTTCTTCCGAACATGCATTTTGCCAACAAACAGTTTCCAAAGTTGTGAACAATTTCCCAACAAACTACCCACTCAGTACAGGAAAGATTCATCAGCAATATAAATAAAACATTATCTCTTCTGCCATCCACCCCTGAATACGCTGCAGAGAATGTATGCGTGTGTGTGTGTAGTATTCCGAAAAGAAATTATTCTCAAATAAACATATTCCATCTTCCCGTTTTGGCCCTTCTTTTCCCAAGTGACCTCAAAAGAACAAAACCATTGTTCCAACACAACAACAAAACGACCATCCAAGAATGATCCCCCCCTTCCCTCCCGGTGCGCCACCAAGCGGAAAGAGTATGAAACATGTACCTACTTGTACACATTGTCTTCCTCTTTCCTTCGCTCGTCACACCCTCGGCCCGGCCCAAAAACTGCAACTCTGCAATCTATCAAGCTCGGAGTGCTGCAAGCTGGATACTGCCGTTCGTTTATCGTTGTGTAACATGTGGGTATCCTTCTTCTCGCATGGAAGGCTCCGCAATCAAAACGAAAAGGATGCTTCTGTTGACCCTTTTATTGTTGTAAACAACTTCCTGATGCCAAGATTCATCACATTGGCCTTCGCGTGTTCGGTTACCATCTTGATGTGAAATTTTACAGTGACATGTTAGCACAACACTGCCATCAACGTTTCATCAAACGTGGCACACACACAAACACACATGATATGTATATGACGCTGGTAGCCTTGGGAATTCTTGTGCGAGTGGCATATTCAGGAAATTAGCACTTTCGGATTACTTTCTCAAAGTGCCTCATTTGCATGAAAGTTCAGTGATGGTATAGCAGACAACGCTGGCTGGGATGTGGCTTTTACGCCGGAGAACTGTCCATCCGGTTGTCAGTCAAAGCGATCTCTAATTACCAGAGCGTGATGTTTTGGGCCACGGGAAATGGGGAACGAATCATGCCTCTGCGGTACGGACTAGCGTCACCTGTCCTTTTGACATAGGACTCCGTCTGTGTTTTTAATAGTGGGGTACACATTGCGAGTGCGAAAAGTTGGAGCGTCACGATATATTCTTAGATTTTGAATGAGTTATTGATTTATTAACTGTTTTTGTTCCTAAACCACGTAGACTCATTTTAGAAAATCTCAGAAGTAGAAGCGGTCCACCGGCGGAAGTTTTCGGAAGAAGGAATCGTACGATTCTTACAGCACCTACATGTACCGGGTGCTGAAGCAGGTTCCCGATTGGCCCAAATCAATCGGCGGATGACCATAACGCCGTGACCAAGTAAACTAGCTTCGTGACTCGGTGAGGTGGTGGCGGTAGCTGTTCTGCTGAACCCAAACGGCCACCAAAATAAGTGGAAAAGAGAACTGACATGACATGATTCAGGGTGGTCGGTTGCGAAAAATATGGTTGTGCTGTGCTGAAGCCGAAATCTTTTCGACATTTCCACATTTGGCAGCCTAGTAGAAACCGTATGCAGTTTGTGGTGGATGAAGCCCTCTTGGTGTAAAAGTGTCCTAAATGACTAAGACGTTTGAACATTTTAGCGATCTAGATTACACATTGCTACGTAGTCCTACTGTGATAAGATATTCTCCTTTCCCAGCATTCCGTTCCTATAAAAATATTTCATTTTCCCATAGCAAACATCCTTGCAAAGTGTTTATCATGAACCACTTTGTCAACATCTTTTTGTCATGAATTTTCCCAGAATATTCAATAAATCAATTGCACCATTCTAAGTGCACTGTACGCAGCAGACAAACGCAGGCAAGAAGATCGATCTATAGGCCTTTTAGCATATTCTGCATTTACATTATTTACAACCCAACCACAACCTATAATTAATTTTAATTGTCTGCTAACAACTGTTGCAAATCTGACGCTTGTATTGCTGGCTGATGAACTATCGCACAATATTATTGAATATGTGAAAAGGCCATACGACAGGTCCAAAGAAGATCGATCAAATATGGACAATTTAAAATCCGTCTTCGTTAGGACAACCAATTTGATTTTCCCAGCTAAAGAGTTGGTTTGGATAGGAATATATCTAACAAACCGAATTTTATGACAATTAGAAGCCAGCGGTGGCTAAAAAAGTTTCAATTTTCCCTTTGCCGCATACCTTAAATCTTTTGTACAATTTAAAATACGGCTCGGAAATTTAAACGGTCTCTATATTATTCCGAAGTGCAAATATAAAGCAAACTTGTGCCAAGAGCAGCATGCCAAATAGAAATTTAAAAAATGACGACCGTCACGAAATATTGAAATAAATGATTAAAACAATTATTACACATTGCTACGTAGTCTTACGTCACCTTGTGGGATGTCCATTGTAGTTTAAAAAAACGCTATGTTTATAGTTTTTTGCTGAATATCCTACCAGGCGTTTCCATTATTCAAAGTAACTTGCCAACCAAGCGTCCCCATCAATTTTAAGTAACATTTTTTTAAGTTCATTCAGCTTTTTGAGAGATAAGGAATGGTCCATAAACCACGTGTTGTCATATTTGAAATTCTCAGGCCCCTCGCTTGTAGTTCTTTTTTTTTTTTTTTGGGGCGTAGAACCACTGCGTCTACTGAGTTGAACTTTTGTGGTATACCCCTGTTTACTATTCTAAATCGCATCTTAAAGCTAGATCACCATTTGTCAAGTGACCAGCCCAAGACGCGTCTCCCATTCAGGCAAAATTGAGTTTATAAAACCCACCACCTTTCCAGGATTTGCAGTCCAAATTTCTTTAGGTTGCATATAGCCACTGTACAGAAATTTAAGTCTGCTCTTGTACAAAGCATCACAACTGCAAAGCAGATGTTCCGAGGTTTCACGTTCCATGTTACAGAAACGACAGATATCATTCTGAACCTGGCCAATGTTTTTCAAATGATATCTACTCGGGCAATGTCCGGTTACTAGGCCAGTATAGGTACAAAGAACTATCTTATTGAGCTCCAGAAGCTTTTTACTGATTGTAACATTTGGAATTATAAACCTTTTCGCTTGAACACACTTTGTGGTGACCAACCAATTGGTCATCACCCTTTGCACTTCCCAAGATTTTAATTCCATTTTTATGGCACAGTATGATATACCGCAGAATGGTTCTGGGCCAATAAACTGTGCATTTGAACCTTGTTTAGCAAGCTCGTCTGCCCTTTCATTGCCTTCAATGCCACAGTGTCCCGGAACCCAGAATAAATTTACCGAGTTCTCTTGGCACACCTTTCGCAATGAAAGAATGCATTCCCAGACAAGTTTGGATGTGCATTTATAATTACTTAACGCTTTGAGTGCCGCTTGGCTGTCTGTAAAAATACAAATATTTGCATATCTATATTTCCTCTTCAGACAAACGTTAACACATTTTATTATAGCAAAGATCTCCGCTTGGAAAACCGTTGGATAGTTTCCCATCGCCACTGAGATTTCTACCCCAGGGCCGAAGATTCCTGCTCCTGTTTTTGTTCCAATTTTTGAGCCATCTGTGAAGAATTTTATGGAGCCATGGCGAACAGTGGGACCTCCGACTTCCCAATCTATACGTGACGTTTCACATATGTTGTAAGGGATGTCATGGTTTTCCACAGGTTTCATCCAGTCTCCATTCATATACATCACTGGCCCATTTTGAAAGCTTTGTGAAATGCTCAGGTGACCGACTAAGTCACCAGACAGGAAAGTTTTCAGCCGTTTAAGTCTAAGCATACTCTTTTCCGCTTCTAGTTGCACGTATTCGTGCAAAGGCAGCAGATTTAGAATTGCATTCAACGCATTTGATGGAGTGCTGCGCATCGCTCCCGTTATAGCAATGGATACTAGCCGTTGAAGTTTTGTAAGCTTTTTCTGTGCAGTAGCCTCTTTTGTTTTTGGCCACCACACAAGAGAAGCATACGTTACTTTTGGACGTATTATGGATGTATAAATCCACATTATCATTTTTGGTCTTCGACCCCATTTTCTGCCAAATGTTTTTGAGCATATCCAGAAAGCACTGGTTGCCTTACCGATCACACACTCAAGACTCCCATTTCATTTTGCATCCCCTTACCCCCCCTAATATTTTACCCTTTCCTTAAAAAGAAATTTTTAACCCCCCCACCTAAAACCCTTTTAGACTAAACTTCCTTTTCCTAGTGAAAGGTACAATTACTACCTTTGATGGATTTATGCTAAGGCCAGTGGCGTCTCGTGAGAAAATTAACCAGTTGTGCACTTTCTTTCGAATTCTGAGGTCAATTTTGATTTGAAATAAAAAAAAACATTGTACACTTTCTCCACTTTGAGTTTTTGAGAAGAATTTTTATTAATGAGCTTGATATAAAATAATCGAAAGAGCAATGGAATTCTACGTTCTGTATGGCGAGCAAACCAATCGATCACATTATCTATGAAATAGCTGCGACGTTGAAGTTAAGACAGTAATTTGTTTTTGACAGCCACCAGCATTAGCCATTCCAGCCTCTACTCTCCCATCGTAGAACTCAGATAATTTTTCAATCGTCGGAGTATCGAAAAGCTTCGTTTAAATAATGCTGTGGTCGATGAAAGCGTGAGTATTAGTCGAGTGAGCAGTGTAATCTCCAAAAATATATCCTCAATATTGCTGCCGATCAGTGTTGCCATTATGTTTAGTACATTTTTCTCGGCAAACTCGGATTATGAGTATAACACGCGCAGTTCATTGCTCAGCTTCACTTGATCGAAAACCAGAAAACGACAGCAGAGTTCGTTGATTTGTAGTTAAGGAAAGTCCGTGGTATCAAGCTTAAAATTTGCACAGTCGAGTAAACTTAAGTAGCTTTGCTTATTGAGGTCAGCAAATCGAACGACTAGCTATTCGATGATGCGATCTATCAGTGTCATGTAAAGTCTACTGTATTTCGAAGGAAGATTGTCATTGCTGTTACAACCTGCCAGCTCCACGCATGCTTTCCAAACATTAGCGAATATTATTGTTCAACTTTCATGTCTTTGATGTTAGCACAAGCATTCCTGACGCTCTTGCCGCATTCGATGTAATCGAGCTCTTTCAGTTGTAGTGTCTGGTACAGAATGTCAGTGAATGAAGCAAATGCTTTCAAAAATAAAATTGGCTCGAGGTCCAACATGAAACCGTGCAAACCTCGTTCTTGAGAAGCTGAGTCACCATCCCTTTCAAAGTCTCCCAAATACATCCCTCCCAAACAAGTGCCCACTATATTTATCATCCTGGAGCTGTACGCCCACTTAACTTTCAACACATTTGGTATCATTTTTTTTTTTGCATGCACTTTTTCATTTTCGCTTGTGTAAAAAATTAAGCCAATGAAGAAAGTGTGGAGAAGAATTTTCTTGTCTTCAGATGGTCTGTTCAAGACAGATTGGAGTAAGACTAGGTTGAGATCATGTGCCTTGCAATGGATGAAAACAGCATTTGGAAAAGATTTCTTCAAGTGACAAGCAGTGTCCCTCCTTTTCGCCTGGCAATGGTGATATTAGTTTTGCTTATTCTTCCATTGACACACTCAGTTGGCATTGACAACATTTTCTTTTTAAGCATTTTATGTATGTTTTTCTTATTATTACTATTCACCATCCTTCAAGCAGCAGCGTAGCGTTGAAGCAAGTTGCGATTTCCTGGAAACGTCAGTTGTTTCGTCAACCATAACTGCGACGAATTCAGCCTGTTCCACTTCCTATGCAATCTGCTCCAATATGACGGAACCAACTATCTTCACTAACTCATTCTGGATTGTTGCCGATGTTCACGAAAACACTGCAGTAGTATTCATAAAATCAGAGAACGATATAATTTCGTCTATTCACGGAGGTTACGCTTTCATCGTGACCACGAAAACTTAAACCGTTTGAGCCAAGCAAGCAAACTAGTTCAATGAAGGTTTCATTCCCTCCCTGTTTTTCTTCACGATTCACGATCTTCAATGCGAGTTTTTCCGAATGTACGATGAGCCATGCCATTGTTTATATGTTCTCTGGTAGCTGAATGGGCTTCAATAGCGGAGGAAAGATGATTTAAGTCCTCGTATTCTGCCTTGTTCCATACAGAATTATCAGTTGGGTTTTGGAAACGTACTTCACGTCGTAAGCTGTAACGTTAAAATTACGCGTTATGGTTTTACCATTGCTAGAACAGGTCCAGCTTTGGTCGAGGAACATCCATTCTTGCAATCAACAATATCTCTTCCATGGATTTTCTCGAGAACGGTGTTTTCAAGAGGTCGTCCAGAATATCCTGCTTCATAGTTCCTCATTTGCCGAGTCCTTTGCGCTATGTCACAAACGGTGCCTCGTCAATGCGCCGAATCAACAGAATGATATGCACCCAGCCAGTGAATAAAACTTTGAATCGAGCAATTTGAGAATTTGAGCAATGCGCCGAAACAACAGAATGATATGCACCCAGCCAGTGAATAAAACTTTGAATGGAAATGTAGATGTGTAGGTAAACAACGCATGAAGGCGGCTCTTCAAGAATCCCTTCAGAGAGAATTTTCAAGTGACGTTGCTAATGTTACAACATTTCTTCTATTCTCTCTACTCTGTGCAGACCATAAAGTGCACAAAACAGACACTAACTCATCGGCAATCAGGCTATAGGAAATACAATACATCTACAAACAATCTGCGTGTAGTTTACACATAATCTGGTGCACAATTTGAAGTACCCAGTCTGGGGGAGCAAAGCAAGCAGTGAAACTCGAACGTTTTCTTGCTTGTTTTGCGTCGCTCATTCGCACAGCAGACCATTACCACGTGTATCGCATCCCAATATAACCCTTTGTGAGACGTTGTGAGGGTGGGTGAGGGTTAGGATGGGCGGCCTAGTCTGACAAAATTAGTTTTAACGGAGTATTAAAACGATGAGTTTTATGAGACATGAAATCGCAAATTTTAGACTGTGCAGTGCACGAGGTGCACATATGGACGAGACGCCACTGGCTAAGGCCCTCCTTGATACACCAAGACTGGGTAAATCTTAGGGCCCATTGCATTCTTCCTGAAATGATGTTGTCAAATTTTCCCCTCACTATAATGACTATATCGTCTGCAAAACCTACAACCTCGAAACCTTTTTCCTCTAAGCTTCTTAGAAGATCGTCTACAACCACATTAGTGGTGAGAGGACTCCTCCTTGGGGACAACCTTTCGTTGCCCGTACTGTAATAGACGTACTTCCCAGCTCTGAAGTGATTTCTCTTTTTGCGAGCATGGTATGAACCCAGTTAATTATGTTCATGTCAAAGTTCCTTTTCTTCATGGCACGAGCCATAGACGAATAGGAAGCGTTGTCGAAAGCTCCTTCAATATCTAAGAAAGAACAAAGTGCTATTTCTTTTACCGATAGAGCTTTTTCTACTTTTGAAACCACACTATGCAGTGCCGTAACTGTTGACTTACCAGACTGGTAAGCAAACTGGAACTCAGATAGTGGATGCTTGTTCATGTAATTTGAATTGATATAATCATTCAACACTTTTTCCATAGTCTTTAATAGGACTGATGAAAGACTAATGGGTCTGTATGATTTAGGATGCGCCTTGTCTCGCTTTCCTACTTTAGGTATGAAGATAACTTTTACTTGTGTCCATGAAGTTGGAATATGGTTGAGTCTTAAACTTGCCTTAAAAATCTCAATTAATGGCGAGATCGTTTTGAAGTAATGCTGGAAATATCCCGTCCATTCCTGCAGATTTGTAAGGCTGAAAAGTACTCAACGCATTTTCTACCCTGGCTTTCTTAAAGATTTTATCAGCCAAGTCATTTGCGGCGATTTTTGTTCTAACAGACATTTGAGATGTCCTTGTAGAACTTCTTTCATCTTCAAGTGATCCATCTCTGATTGGATCTACACACAAAACTGATCCAGGAAAATGTGTTTCCATAATCAACTTTAACGTTTCACTAGGAGTTTTTGTAAAAACTCCATCCTCATTTTTCAGATGCCCAAGTTCAATCGTGTGATCCTTTGCAAGAGCCCTCTGAAGTCTTGCGACTTCCGGACTATTGCTTATGTTTTCACACGTTAGAACCCAGGATCTTCGTTTGGATTTTCTTATTTCTCTATTGTACTCAGTAAGTGCACTCCTATAGGGGGTCCAATCTGAGGTTCTTTTCGCTTTATTAAACAATCTACGAGACGTTTTACGCAGACGTTCCAATTTAGAGTTCCACCATGGAACATCCCTGTTAGAGGACGATTTTTTGATAGGACAACTAGTGGTGAAAGAATTTAAAATCTTATCATTTACCTTTTGGGAAAACGATTCCAATTTCTGAACAGAATCGATCTTTCCACCTTCTGTAAATAACTCCGAATTCAAACACTGTACATATTGATCCCAGTTAGTTTTCTTAGGATTTCTAAACGTAGTAGTTGACCGATTCCCCTCACTCCATTCAAACATAATGTGTCTATGATCTGACAATGACGTTTCTTCAGAAACTTCCCAATTTGCAATTCTTTCATAAATTGCACTATCGCACAATGTTAGATCTAAGACTTCTTGTCTAATAGCATTTAAAAAGGTAGGTACGTTTCCCTTATTGCATATGTCTATATTATTTGATGAGAGATATTCCAATAAGCACTCCCCTCGACTGTTGATATCCGTACTACCCCATACGGAATGATGTGCGTTGGCGTCACAGCCAATGATGAATGACTTATTATTTGCTCTACAGTACTTGACAAATGAATCAATATCAGGAGCATCACCCGGAAAATAGGCTGAAGCCACTATGACCTCAGTTTTTCCTCTGGTGGTAGGCACCTCAACCATGACCGCAACAATGTCCCGTTTGACGAATTCTGTAATGGGATAGCAATTCAGTGTTTTATCAACCAAAACAGCAGTTCTAGGCGTACTCTGCCTTACAGCTTACAGTCCTGTGATTCAATACCAAGTATTTTTCCTTTATTGGTCCATGGTTCTTGAATTAGTACCACGCCCAGCCCCTCTTTTCTAAACCTCAGACTCATAACAGCAGATGCTCCTTTTGCATGATGGAGGTTTCCCTGCAGGAACTTAGTTGGTTTCATTTCTCAGGGTGGCCCGCTCTTTCTTGCTTTTGCGGGGAGCGATAGACCCTTCGATGTTTTTAATGGCCAGAGCAATAAGCTCGGCATTTATGTATGGAGTAAAAGACCCAGTTACACCTTTTAGCCAGTTTGCTGTAATTTGATCCTTGCATTCAAGAGATAAATCACCTTGCTTGTAGCTACATTTTGTAAACTTAGGTTTTACATGACTTGACTTTGCTCCTCTACTTTTTGTAGATGAGCTTGTTGCAGAGAATCGAACTGCACTGTCGAAATTTTGAGTTGTGGATAATTTTTAATGATTATTCCACTCTTTACCATTTTTGCCGATTACCCTCGATTTAGATAAAAGCAAACTCAGATTAAATTTTTTTTTATTTGTTTATTTATTTATTAAGTTTCTTTCCTTCTCCTTTGTTGTATTTATTTTTAAATTATGAAAATTATGAAAATAGTTTTATATTTGCGTTTATTAGTTTCGATTTCACTTCGGTTTCAGTGAAACTAGCTGTAGTTCTTTGTCCATACATGTTTTTCAAAATTTATATGGAGCAAGTGTTCCCGCAAACCGATCGTTCCTTCTTCTCCACCCAAAAAGACCCCGTGGTTTATGATTGGTTAAGCTTAATTGATTCATTTTTCAATTCAATTACTCCGCGGCTTTTGTGACTGCAGAATTATAGCTAAGCTGGTGTTGAAGAATCGAAGCCTGCTAAAAAAAATCGAGCGTCATTCAACAAAACCGGTTGTTCATATCAGTATAACAGAGTTATATACTACACAGTAAAAACAGTTGATTGAGATGTGAATCCTTTCTTTCTATAAAACTCTCGGACTTTCTGTGGTACAGCCGCTATTAAATTCCGTGAAGTATCCTCAGATATGCTAGCAGTGGCAGTTCTGCCATTGTATCACAACAAATAATTTGTCAAACTGCTAATCAGCTAAAATCATCAGCTGCTTTGTTGTTTTACGGTTGCTACGCAACAATTTCAAAATTGACTGAATGAACTGAAAAGAGCATCCTCACGCTTATTCCAGTAGTATGTCGTAGTTTATAAAGTATCGCAACAATCCGAATGTTGGACCCTCCTTACTACTAATGTAATATCCAGTAGTGTTTGTAGATTCCCGCCCAAACCCAATTACGCAAAGCTTATTTATCAATGTGGGTCAAATGGACAATACTGATCCTCATTTTGATGATAGCAACTATTTAATTATCCCACCCGCTATCATCTCGATCGACTCCGTCTTGATCGCAAACATCTCGGCCGCTAACATCCTGGCCTTTTGGGTGGAGTTCATTGTACTTTCATAAACTGAATGTTGATTGCAAAAAAATATAATCGTCCCTTTTGCACTACTTCCAGGAACTGGCCACTTTTACGGATGTTCCGGATCTTTTGGAGAGCCTGTTGGTTCCCAGTATGGTTCTCAATGTTGATCAAACTAAAATTGTTTTTTACTTTCAATGTTTGGATGCACACTACGCTGATTTTGAAAGCAATTCACAAAGTGAGCTAAGATTATCTTTCCTATGATTCTGGGGAAGAAGAAAAAACACGAAGTCCTGTCACCAAAGTTGATAAGACTCGAAATTTACAAAATATTTCGGGAATTTCTTTACATTAAATGAAAGGGATTGAGAATAGCTAGAAACTGTCATGCGTGGAATTTTGCTTTTTCCAGATTTTCCCTAATAAATAATTTAAAGACTTATGATGTCACCCCGCTGAAACGGTCACCTCAAAGAAGCAAAAAAAATGTGTTACGTAATATTTGAGCGCGTCCTAATGGAAAAACGACCTCATTTTTGGATTTAGCAACCCAAAATTAGTTGAGAAACACGATTTTCATGTTACTCCAAACTCTTACCTTCGCCTCTCATCGCTGACGCTCCATGCTGGCCAGATCGACCAACGTCTTCAGCAACTCTCTCACCTTGTAGTTCCTTATTCAACGATTTCCTACGGTTGATCAGGTCAGGCAGCATTTTTTTTAATAGCATAAAGCATGTCATTTCGCTCTCTAATCAGCAGGCTAGAAATCTCAGAATTAATCATTTTCAATTCTTTGGAAATTGCATCCTGTTTGGGGCATGCAAAAATAGAGAAAACACTTTTGTCTGAATCCGGAGGAGCTTGTGAGAGAGCTGGAAGGCTGCGATGCCGGAGTTGCCTCATCCGGTGGTACTTGTGGAACATGTTTGATACTCTCTCCATTCGCAGCATTCCCTTGTCGGCTGGACCCATCAGTGTACCTTTCGGTTTCGGGGCTTCCGTTTTCAAAGTGCTGATTTTCGATTTGAAAAATTCTTCACAATTGAATTTGGTTTTTATATCTCGCCAGTATTTATGCGCCACCTGCTGGGTCGCTTGTCACGACAAAATGCATCGAACAGCGTTTGAACCATTTGGTTTCGGTCCATCTTTAAGATAAGATATTAGAATATTATCACTTCTTCGTAAACCTACGTCGATCATATACGTTTGTTTTCGTTCATTACCTAATGCAAAGCTGTTGGATGTCACATTTTTATAACCCCCCTCCCTCCCCCTGTCACATATTGTCATTATTTTTAAACCCCCCTCCCCGCCGTAATGAGTGGACGTCGTTTTTGAATGACCCCTATGACGAATGTCACCCAAGTGAATAAATAGGAAAGAGTTCATCCGAGGTGACGATTCGAGTGAACCCGGTGTTATTATGGTTGCTACGGCACCATCACGCCACCGAAAAAAGCGACGCAAGTCGTGGATTTTTCTGAAGGCTACTACGATTTTCACTTCACTATCACTTGCACCTCACGGAGTTCATTTTGATCACGGTGATACTAGTAATAGCATAAAAAAGTGAGGAGATGCGTAAGTGAAGTGAAAGTGAAAGTAAAGGTTATAAGCCCCAAGATGAAAAATAAACAACTCGAAAGACAAGACTCGATTTATGCTTAGAGGGTGTTTCGATCAAATCACCATTTGGTCATTAAATTTTGCACACCCCTCATTTTGAAGATGTGTGCGTGTAGCATCATGCCTCTATTTTGATTTTCAGATTAGCAATTCAGTTATCAAAATGTAGTCGAAGGAAGAGAAGCAACGCATCAAAATTTTGCACGTGCATGGCGAAAATCCAAACTACTCTCACGCCTAGTTGGCGAAATTGTTGAATGTGGCTAAATCAACTGTTACCCACGTATTAAAAGTGTTCGGTGAACGTTTGTCGACAGCCAGGAAAGCAGGATCGGGGGAAAATCGAAAGTCGGAGGCCACAGCGACGACAAAAAGAGTTGCCCGCTGTTTCCAGCGGAACCCCAACCTCTGCGTCCGAGATGTGCAAAGAAGCTGGGAGTGGCGCCTTCAACCGTGGATAGAGCTAAAAAACGAGCTGGACTGTCGACTTACAAGAAAGTGGTGACTCCAAGTCGCGACGATAAACAAAACACGTCGGCCAAAGCACGATCGCGAAAGTTGTACACGACGATGCTGACGAAGTATGTTTGCGTGATACAGGGCGTTGAAACGTACGTCAAGGCAGACTTTAAATAGCTTCCTGGACAGAAATTTTATACGGCAAATGCATGGGGAAAGGTGTCAGATATTTTCAAGCACATCAAATTGTCAAAGCTCGCGAAGAAATATCTGGTGTGGCAGGCCATCTGTTCCTGTGGCTTGAAGAACAACGCTTACATTGCGACCGGAACCGTCAACCAGGAAATTTATCTGAGCGAGTGCCTACAAAAACGTCTACTGTCTTTCCTGAAGCGACACAATTGTTCCGTTCTAATTTGGCCGGATTTGCCATTACGGAAAAAAAGGCCATGGTGTTGTATGCTGCCAAGAACGTTCAAGTAGTGCCCAAGGACAAGAACCCTCTCAACTCCGCTCAATATCGGGCCATCGTCAAGCGAAACCTTAAGAAGACGCAAAAAGTTGTTGTGAGCGAGAAACAGTTCAAGGCAAACTGGCGTTCTGCGGCGAATAAAGTGGACAAGGAGACTGTACAAAATCTTATGGCAGGTGTTAAACGAAAGACCCGGCAAGTCGCATTCGGTAAAAAGGAAGCTTAGCTGAATATTTCTCCTGTATTCTGTACTTGTATAACTGAACTTGGAAAAGAAAAAGAATTTGACTTATTAATAAAAAATTTGATCGACTCACACACATTACTGTTTGGCCAAATTTTGATCGGAACACCCTTTAGTAGGCCAATTTTTGTAAAACTCTGCAGGTTGGGTATGTACAATTATAAACAGAAAACAAAGAAGAAATAAGAATCGAATAATTAATAATCGAGCTTCATCCCCGAAAATGCCTTCCCTTCCCATTCCACTTGACCAAACACGAAGACGCATATCTTTGTTACCACAAAATAGACTCCTTCTGAAAAGCAATTCAGAGCTTAATTTCTATCCAATAAAATTCAACATAACCGTTCAAGCGTGAATTGGATGCTGAATTGATCGGCTACGGACAACTGTCAGTCAGGCAATGTAGATTTTTTCCTGGCTCTACAGGCCATCCGAATAAGAGGAGTTTTTTTTTTTTGTGAATACGGTATGTCGCAGAACCATTAGATAGCCCTGAATGGAATGTCCGATTCAGAGCCATACGCTCGTCGAGTGCCGTCATCTGTATAGGAACGTGCTCTTGACCCATACCTGGGAGGCATTTATGTTTGAATGTGATGGAGCCACCCACCCTGGGAACTTTATTTTTTCCTGCGCGCCCCGTCTTACCCGAGTGCATTTCCAACTAATGTGTGTAGATATAGACACCCACCCACCCATACGTGTTCGGCGGTGAAAATGGATGGCAAAACACATCCTGCTTCCGTTGGAAGATTTTAGCAGGTCGGTGGAATGTTTGGTATGACACGTTTAGCAAAACGAGTCCACGGTGGTGGAAGATATCTATTGGACGGCAATTCTATAGACATTTTTATCGTTCACCTATTGACATTGCCGCATGGAAGGATTTTGATTCTCCATAGAATTTATATGACAATGAATGGTTTAAGCATAGGAATATACCGGCAGCGTACTTTGATGCATTCACGAAAAATGCAAAAGCCGGATTATGAAATATTCCTCATGTCTTGCTTAGATCAAAATGGGAAGAATCGTAGTTTTTATTCGTGTTCTCAGAGGAATATGATGAAATTTATGTCAACCGTGTTGTCTCCACGGGATTGGAAGTTATTATAAAATGTAATGTTTTTGATAAAGCGAAAACAGCTCCATTTTCACTTCGTTACCTTTCCCCATAGCCATCGTTTAACGTATTCAATTTTCTCACCTGAACGACTTCTACCTGTCTGGTTGTGGTCCACGACGCTAAAGCTGCACGAAAAAAAAACCCTAACCTATTTTCTCGCGTCATCACACTTTCCCACGAATCATTGAATTATACAACCTCGTTATGCGCTGTCCAACCCCATCTCGCCTGGCATCGTACACATTTTCTACAGGTACACGACGTTCCATCCAAGCTCATAATACTTGACGGACATTGCAAAAGGTCTTCTCAGCATTGATCTATTGTCGCTTAGTTTTCATCTAGCGTTCAGGACGCAGCAATGAAAGTTTTTGCACTGGGTTATTAACGACGAGAAAGGATGTTAGGAGAATCGATTTATGCATATGAGACCTATTGAAATGATCGTGCAGCTTACGTGGCCTTGCAAAGCGACAAAATTCAGCGGTTGCCAGATAGATTTGAAAATTGATTATATAGGAACTAATGAAATGAGTACAGAGCTGGAGACTGAAGACGATTAAGGAAATCGATCAAAGCAGTTAAGCCCTTCTCTAGATTTGCTTAGAATTGTCTATTTTTAACCGAATAACAATTTTTCAAAATAGATAGTTGGTAAAGAAATTTGGTGGACTAAGTTTTTTTTCGATTCTTGAATTCAGAAGAGATTGAAAGAGATGATCAGATATCTCTCTATATGGCATCTCTTCCACACACACACATTGAACTAAACAAGGCCACCAAACAAGGAGCAAGAAAAATAATGCAACTAAAATGACCATAACCCACCCGCGATAAGCGCTTCTTTCCGTAACAATAAGAGTTTCCTTCTTACCGCCCGAAGCGCCATCTCCAATAAGGCCACGACCATCGGAAAAGCTATAGCTGGCATAGTTGTAGGGCAGCGAAAAGCTAACTAGTTTTACGATCCCACAGGAATATGGAGCATGATTAGGCAAGCGAACACAGAGACAAACGGACCTGGCGATGTTCGGTCGACTCAAGTTCCAATGCATGACATGCTTTGTCCACTTGAAAAGTGGCACATCAGGAATAAAAGCGTTTAGTCATCTAACGCCAAATTGCTTCCAACTGAGCACATAGAAACAAATATTTTGTAGGCGTAGTAGATTTCGCCTTATGCACAATCGGCACCAAATATTTTTAGCATATCGGACTTCAATGAGATATTTAAACGTAATTTTTATTGGCGAAACCAACAAGTGGCATCATAGCGAGGCAGGTTTGGTAAAGACTGTATTCGATGAAATTTGGACACACGCAATTGTTCGTAACTTTTTAGCGTGTGGGTAAAAATTATTGAAATTTTAACTGAATGTATTTCATTGTGTTGTGTCAATTGTGTAATGAGTTTCGTGAAGAAATAGTGCGCCAACAAATTTTGGGCACTCACTTCGAAAACCCAAACGCTTCTCATCGATGGATCGGAAAACAGCTCGGAATCGCACATTCAACCGTATCTCATGTGATCAAAACGTTCAAGGACCGTAAGACAACCAAGCAGAAAAATGGTAGTGGCAAAAAACGTGGCACATCAAATCCGGAGAAGGCCAGGATGCTATTGAACCAATTTAAGCGTTATCCCAACATTTCGATCAGGGATGTTGCGAAAAAGGCGAAAGTTTCAGTTTGTTTTGTGCAGAAAATAATGAAACGTTCTGGATTACATGTGTACAAGGTCCAGAAGGCACCAAACCGGAGCGATAAACAGAACTCGGTGGCCAAAACTCGTGCAAGAAAACTGTACAGGGAGTGGCTCACAAAACCGTTCTGCATTGTGATGGACGATGAGACCTGCATTAAAGCCGACACCAAACACATGCCAGGACAGGAACACTACGTCGCCACCTCTAAGTTGGCCGTTCCGGAGAGTGTACGGAAGAAGAAACTGTCGAAATTCGCCAAAAAATTCCTTGTCTGGCAAGCGATCTGCGGATGTGGCAAAATGAGTCAGCCCTTCATCACCTCTGGGACCGTCAACGGACAAATCTACAAGGACGAATGCCTCCAAAAACGACTTCTGCCCTTCTTGAGATCTCACGATGGCTCGACACTGTTTTGGCCGGATTTAGCATCTTGTTTCATTTGTATGAGAGCCATCCCCCCTCCCCTTCTAGGGAGGAGAGGGATCTTGAACCACCATAGAAACATTTCTTGCTTCCAGAAAACTCCACATGTCAAATTTGGTTCCATTTTCTAGATTAGCTCTTGAGTTATGCAGAAACTTCTGTTTCATTTGTCCCCCCTTTCCAGAGCGGGGAGGGGTCTCAAATCACCATAGAAACATTTCTTGCTTCTAAAAACTCTCACATGCTATATTTGATTTCCTTTGCTTGATTAGTTCTCGAGTTGTGCATAAATATGTGTTTCATTTGTATGGAAGCCCCCCCCCCCTTTCAGAGAAGGGAGGGGTATCTAACTAAATTAAGAATCTTCCCCGGACCCGAAAACTCCTCTATACAAAATTTTACGCTGTTCGGTTCAGTAGTCTCCGAGTCTATACGGTTCCGACACACAGACAGACAGACAGACAGACAGACAGGAAGTGGAAGAAAATCGTAGACAGCTGACCCTGTTAAGGCCCGGAAGGTGTCGGATTATTTCAAGTGTGATCCGTACATTTCGATTCGCGACGCGGCTCTGTAGGCAAAGTGTTCCGCCTGGTTCGTTCAGCAAACCATGAAACGAGCTGGGCTTCGTGTATTCAAGGTCCGCAAGGCACCGAACTGGCGTGATCAACAAAACACGGCGGCCAAATCCCGCGCAAGGAAGTGTGGTAACGTATCGAGAGTGGTTAACGAAACCGATGTGTGTGGTTATGGATGACGAAACCTACATCAACGCAGACGCAAAGCAGATACCGGGGCTGGAGTTCTACGTTGCCAAATCACGGTTTGATGTTCCGGAAGACATAAGGAAGAAGAAAGTGGACAAATTCGCCAAAAAATACTTTCTCTGGCAGGCCATATGCCAATGCGGTAAACTGAGTACACCGTACATCACAACGGGTACCATCAACAGCGAAATTTACCGCACCGAGTGCCTCCAGAAGCGTCTGTTGCCCTTCCTGCGGTCCCACGGAGGCGAGGCATTATTTTGGCCGGACCTGACATCATGCCATTACGCGCGTGTACCAAAAACCGCCAACCCTCCAAATTCACCAGAGATTCGTCCGGTGGAATGATTTTGGGCCATAATAAAGGCCAAAGTTCGAAAATCGTCCAAGGTGTTTAAGAACGAGCTGGAGTTGAAGAAAGAATGGATGAAAGTGACCAAAAAGTTCGGCTCCACTATTACACAATATGTAATAAGGGGTATTTAGGGAAAGGTGCGGGCTTTCAGCGATGGAAAAGAAATTGAATAAAGTAATTACGCCGAAACATAATCCATATGTATTAGTTCATTCCCTGAAAGTTTCAAGAAAATCCGACTTAAAATAAATTTTTGGCGAACACTTTTGTCTGGTGCATTTTTTTCGAGTACAGGCCTTAGACTAATACTGCTCCATGGTAGTAATTTGTACGTCCATGTATTGTGCCTAGCTGAAATCATTTCGGCATATGAAGCCGATTGCTTTCTCGGGAGACATTAACACAGCGGTATCATGACTGGTTTCAGATGTAAATGAGTCTGCAAGATCTGGTTCTGGATTTTTTCGCAATTTTTTCAAATACCTTTCCAGAATTACAACGACCTTCTGCTCTTGCACTTGACGCCGCTGCTAATCCCAATTCTTCGGTGTTAAATTTTGATTTTATTTCCCGCAGGCGGTTCTGCTGAGTTCTTTTGCAGCTTTTGGAGAATGGTTTTAGCTTCCTTTTCCGTGAAGTTTTTGGAAAATTCACTGCAATAATCACATTTCCGCGCAATCAATTATCACTGATTTGCAGCAGCTACCGATTAAATTCAAACGATTTCAGTACATCAAAAGTTGTATCTTCTATTGTTCTAGAATCAATGGCAACACAGGTTTGCTGAAAAATTTGAAATAAAAAAGTTAGAGCAGAATAACTTATTTTTATAGGGACACCCTAAGCTTCGTAGGGAAAATTGCTCTAATTCGGTCATTTCAAAAGCTACAGAAAAATTTGTTCAGCAAAGTTGCTTAAAATTTTCTTATCTACAACTTTTTCGAAGAATATATAATGCAAATAAAAAAGTTAAATTTTCGATTTCTCTGAAAACAAGGACCACCCTAGTTTGCATTCATACCAAAAGAAGGACCTCATTATTAGAAACAACTTTGTAGAAGACAACTTTGCTCCACAACTTCAAACTTAGGCTGAAAACGTATCTTTCCAGCTAAATTCGCATTCTGGACCACTGGGCATTGTCTGAGACTTACGTCAAGGCGGACTTCCGGGGCTACTGTTCTTCACCGCCCAACACAAGTTTGATGTTCCGGAGGAAGTAAGGAAGCAGAAACTTTCAAAGTTTGCCAAGAAATACATGATTTGACAAGCGATATGCTCATGTGGTCGTGTGGAGTGTGCCGTTCGTGACTACCGGGACTGTAAACGGGGAGATCTACCCCAAGGAGTGTCTACAGAAGTGTCTGCTTCCTCTGTTGAATCAACACGAGGGCCCTACGATCTTCTGGCCGGATCTAGCTTCGTGACGCATTGTGTTCTATAAAATCCTGTCATACATTCTCCCTTACCAACGTTCCCATCCGTTTGTCTATGTCCAATGGTGCACAACTCATACTCGTCGTAACCTTACCTTCCCAGACACGGCCACGACGATGGACAATGATGATGATGATGGAAAATTTCAATAACAATACCTGTGAAATGAAGAAAAATCTTCACCGCAGGAGATCCATCCATCCTCCTACACGGAGCTTTTCCGGCACCGAAACCATCAGTTTGGATTGAAAATTTTCAAATTAAATTAAATTTGACGTGTCGTACCCCTCTGGCGGAGAACTTCGGGCCAACTTTGACAGTGCGTCCAAACTTGGCCGTTCTGCCCCACCTGCTGTTGGGAATTAAAAGTTTTTAATTAAAATAGACAGCTTTCCTTCGCCCCTGGCGTTTGGCAAGGCTGCCAGCCGAAGATATGGAGTCCGAGAGGAAGAAAGCAAAAGAAAGGATTTTCGACGAAATAGTTTTTCACCTATCGTCGTCGCGGTGCGAAGTTTGAATACTTTTTCGGATACGAAATGTTGCGCTGATGATGATGAAGATGAGGTGCAGAAAAGTTGTTAATTATTCTTGATATTTCCGTGGAAGAAGAGAGGGATATGCTTATTTATTCGAATGTTTTCGCGGAGGGTTTTTGCCGTTGTTGCTAATATTGTAATCATGACCCTAAATCTTGCTCTTCAACCAGGCGTTGCACAAGAAGCGTCAGTCCATCATCTGTAACAAAACATTCTTTATCAATTTCCCCCACAGCATTGCTACCTTATCGATCAGTAAACCCAAAACCCAATTAAGACTTACACAGCAGCACGATCCAATATAATTTTCCTGGAAGTGTCACCTTACCGGAAAGTCTTATCCAACTAACCCTTTCGCAATATTTGCATGCTTTTAGCAGCATCACACACACACACACACATCACCTTAGTTCATTCTTCAGGGCGTCAGGCAACACCACCGGGAGGTTTAAATTCTGTTTACGTTATAACGCAGCCAGTCAGCAGTGTGGGGTTCGGATGGGTGGTGAGCCGCAGCCCAAATAGAAGCCGGCAAGCCACCAACCAGCATCAACCAGTTGCGTCGCCTTCGGGGGACGAGATGTGTTTAACTTTGGTGCTCAGAAATTTAATCTTGTTGGTCGAATTAAACTATGCTAAGTGGCTCCCCATCCCTCTTTGCACCGATCACGCCAGAGTTGATGGGTGACAGCATTGGACGGCGACTGTGGTTTTCGGTTCCGATGCAAAGGTTCCATATCATCTTAATAGTAAATAGTGAAGGCAGTTCGTTGGAAGCTACCGTCGTCGTCGCCACCAGTAACGAGTGAGTATGGCAGCGGTGATGACGCATGACTTTTCAGTGAGGTTCATAAGACTGATTTGATTTCAAAGTTAGCTAAGTGGTGTGATGTGAAACGAATCGATAAAATGGACGGCAGGAAACCAACAACCCATCTATTTGAAGTTTGTTTGTGGATGGGTTATGCAACTTGGGAATTTAATTAATAAGTTGATCTTTATCTTTAAACGAGCCTCTCGCGGGTCAAATTTATCACCTTGTCGACGGTGAGAGGGCTTATCTCATGCTATAAACATGCATGACCAAGAATTACCAAGAAAACCAAGAAAACTTAGGTTAAACAGTGTCAACTAGCAAACAATTCTTAGGAATGAAGGAAATATCTACAAAATTTTATTGGAAATTATTTCCCAAGAAATATCTGTAAAGAAAAAACGACGTCTCAGAAACACAAAGAGTCCAGTCAAAATCTTCTTTAATTACGTAAAAACTAAATTGAAATCAGACAACTTTCCTTCAATAATGCAACTTGACGAAAATGTCGGGGTTAGCTCAGAAAAAAATGGTGATCTCTTTGCAATTTTTTTTTTAAGAAATTTATACGACATTTTCAGAAAGTGATCGCGACCGCGATTATTTGGCATTTCATCCAGAATATTCAAGGGATATTGGATATTGGATATCTAAATCAAGTACAGGAAATTTTGCTGGCTTTAAGCACTTTGGATGCCTCAAAAGGACCTGGACCTGATGGAATTGTATGATGTATGATATGTACTACCACCCATTGTAGCACGGAAACTAAGTCCGACAGCAATGGGCTCTCCTCTCTGTTAGACTTGATCAAGCTTTAATAACCACTGATTATACTAATCATGCCGTTGTATGAAGGGCCAAAAAGGGGTTGGGTGGATCGATATGCAACATCACTTATACGTATCCACAGGGATATAAAGAATCTCCTTCCAACAACAAGATTGCACAATTGGCCAAAAGAGCAAGCTATCTAACATGAGGATGCCCCAATGGGCGGGGAGAAGAGCCCGCCCTCTATTCACAAACTGTTAGCAATGGGGAGTTGGTATTCCCACTCTCCCCATCCAGAGTGCTTCAATCGGGTGCCCTGATGGTCCCTCCCATTCCCATGAAATATTTATATAATGCTGTATATATTTATGTGAATGAAAAATACTACAAGCATTCGTATCTATAATATATGATCTTCATTCGGACCTGGACCTGATGGAATTCCTGAAAAATGAAAAATCTTGCAACAGAGCTAACTTCTCCATTATTTTGGCTCTTCAATATGTCATTGGAATCTGGAAACTTTCCTAAAATATGGAAAAGCTCATTCTTAGTGCCTATCTCTAAATCTGGTCAAAAATCTGACACACGTAATTATCATGGTATAGCCATTATCTCTTGCATTCCAAAACTTTTTGAAGCAATTGTCAATGAAAAATTATTCCTCCAAATCAAAAATAGAATTACCCACATTCAACATGGCTTCGTGAAGGGACGTTCGACCTCGAAAAATCTACTTGAATTGATAGATTATTCATTGAATGCAATGGATAATGGAAACCACGTAGAAGCTCTCTATACAGACTTCAGCAAAGCATTTGATCGCATTGATATACCAATGTTGCTGTTTAAACTGCAAAAAATAGGAATTGAGCTAGGATTTCTGAAATGGCTTCAATCATATTTAACAAACCCCCAACAAATAATAAAATTCAACGGAAAGAAATCAAATCCTATTCAAGTCACTTCAGGTGTCCCCCAAGGCTCTCATTTGGGACTACTGCTTTTTATTCTATATGTAAACGACATTTCCTTCATTCTGAAAACAATAAAAGTGCTTATTTATGCCGACGACATGAAACTATTCTTGGAAATAAGCAATCAGGAGGACATCAACATATTCCAGAAAGAATTACACATATTCCACACATGAAAATATCACATATTCTGCACATTTATTTCACTGTAATGTCATAGAACGTTTATATAAAGGCACTAACATTAGGTGTGACACAGGCGGGTTATGCCGCAATTCACTCTTAGAATTCTTACTTTCAATCAAAGGGAAACGACTAAAACACTTTCCATTTTCATGGCAACTTATGTTGTTGTTTATCCATTTATTTTATGGAATGAATAATCAAAATAGCTGTTTTGCTCATGGTAAAATAAGTGAAAGTGCTCGAAAAGCCTACTGCAACTAAATATAAAACAGTATAATTTAATATCATTCAGCAGAAAACAAAATACACCAAATATATTAATCGCATTAGGAAATCAAGTTGTTGGAAAATGTGAAAGAGTTAGGGATTTAGAAGTTATCTTACACTCTAAACTAAATTTCAATGACTACCATAACACAATTATACATAAGGCAAATAATATGCTGGGCTTTATAAAACGCTTTAGCCTTAATTCGGTTGACCCCTACAGAATAAAAACATTATATGATGCTTATGTTAGGTCTATTCTGGAATACTGCAGTATGGTCTGGTCCCCATTTTATAAAACGCATATTGGCCGAATAGAATCCGTACAAAAACAGTTTCTATTATATGCTCTTAGGAAATTAGGGTGGACAACATTTCCTATTCCATCTTATGAAGCGCGCTGTATGCTTATCAATATACAAACACTGACGCAGCGTCGTGAATTTGCAATGGTTTCATTTGTTAACGATATCGTTTCGCAGCGAATTGATTCAACTAAAATTTTATCAAAACTCAGCTTCTATATTCCTTCGCGGCAACTTAGAAGTAGGAACTTATTCATAACGAATCATTATCGGACGAACTATGCGAAATATGGGCCATTAAATCAAATTATGATCACATATAATCAACACTCCGAAACTATTGACTTAACTATGTCGAGGCATAACTTGAAGAAATATTTCAACACCATACGAAACAACACAAACTAATAAAATTTTATGAAAGCACTCTCTACTTACCTTATTTATAGAAACAGATCAACGGAAAAAAATAAAAATAACTTCAATTCAACGCTCGGACAAACCGACAACCAACTATCCCACGAACGACCTTTGCACATACCTATCCAACCATTAATTGTAGTTCATATTTTTTTCACAAATTAAATATTAATTTCAAAAAAAAAAACCTTTTTAAGTACTAATTCCAAAAACTGGCCACTTTTACCGAGGTTTCTGTCTTTCCGGTGGCCACCATACGACCTCTGAAGGGACATCTTCAGACCACAAATTGAAGTTCATACTACTTTCACAAACTAAATGTTGATTGAAAAAAAAATACGTTTTTGGGACTAATTCTAAGAACTGGCCACTTTCACGGATGTTCCGGATCTTCCGGGTGGCCACCATACAACCTCTCAAGGGACATCTTCAGACCACGAAGTGAAGTTCATACTACTTTCACAAACTAGATGTTGATGGCAAAAAAGTCTTCGTTTTGAGACTAATTCCAAGAACTGGCCACTTTTACGAGGTTCCGGATCTTCCGGGTGGCCACCACATGACCTCTGAAGGAACATTTTCAGACCACGAATTGAAGTTCATTCTATTATACTTTCATAAACTGAATGTTGATTGCAAAAAGAAAATTTCATCCATATGGGACTAATTCCTAGAACTGGCCACTTTTACGGACGTTCCGGATCTTTTGGAGAACCCAGCATGGTTCTCAATGTTGATCAAACAAAAATTGATTTTTACTTTCAATGTTTGGATGCATGCCACGCTGACTTTGAAAGCAATTCACAAAGTGAGCTAACATTATTTTTGCTATGATTCTGGGGAGGAAGGAAAAACCTGAAGTCCGATCACCAAATCTGATAAGACTCGAAATTTACAAAATATTTCAATAAAAATTTCACACCAAATGAAAGGTATTGATAATAGCTAGAAACTGTCATGCGTGAAATTTTGCTTTTTCCAGATTTTCCCTAATAAATAATTTAAAGACTTATGATGTCACCCCGCTGAAACGGTCACCTTAACCTACGTTTTTTTTATATACATGAATTTTGTTTCTAATCTGAATGTACTATAGCATGAGGAAATAATAAAAAAAAAGAAAATTATTTGTAAATATAACAGTCTACGTTTGTTTGACGAAATAAATAAATAAATAAAAATTTGACCAGTAGTGAAAGTATCACATATTCTGCACATTTATTTCACTGTCATGTCGTAGAACGTTTATATAAAGGCACTAACATCAGGTGTGACACTGGCGGGTTATGCCGCAATTCACTCTTAGAATTCTTACTTTCAATCAAAGGGAAACGACTAAAAGTACACTTTCCATTTTCATGGCAACTTATGTTGTTGTTTATCCATTTATTTTATGGAATGAATAATCAAAATAGCTGTTTTGCTCATGGTAAAATAAGTGAAAGTAATTGCAACATTTTCGACAAGGGTGAATGTTTTGATCATGGTAAATATCTGAATGTTCGAAAGGAAGCACATAGCACCAGAAAAGTGTTACTTTAGACTGACGATGACAAGCATGTATATTAGAGATAGGACGCGGAGGGCCCGCTTAGGAATCACGAGCAGTAGATTAAACCATTCCAAGTAGTTTATTTCAGTAACAGTGCAGAGGATCCGGATCAATATAGTACTTGCAGAGCTGGTAGCGGTTATCTGATGTAATAGTAGTGACTTTAGTGACCAAAATTTCGAAAATAGTTACCAAATAGTGACTCAGAGGCAATAAAAAAGTTACCAAATAGTGACTTTGGGATAATTAAAAATCATGAAAAGTGACTTTGTTAAGCGTTTGCTATTTGTTTGGTTTCCTAACAAATACACCAGTGATAAGATCTGAAGAATCTGAAATTATACATAATCGGCCATTAAGATTAACACATTTATTAGAACGTACTTATGAGCAGTTGGCCTTTTCTCGTCCTCTTCCTTGCGAAAAATCTTTCTTTCTTTTCAATCGATAATTTGAAATAATTCATTTGTTGCTTATTTTGCTTTGCTTCTTTTATTCTTGCTAGGTCTGCTCATTTGTCTTCTCTTTCTTCTCTCTTTTTCCGTTTTTTACTTTTCAAATGCTTATAATTAGCATATACTTTGTTAGCCATCAAGAGCAGTTCTTTGGGGATGAGAACTAAATTCGGCTCAACGAATCAACGAATTTAACGTTCTCTCACAATGATGATCGATCGTCGATGACGATCCTTGCCGAAGTCTAAAATCCTCTCTCGGCATCAGCATTTCCATGGGATGCGGTCAAAGCTGCCATTACATCGACCGATACTAACGAATAGTTAGTTTCACCTATAGTTTTTTTTTCATATTTTCATATACACTGATAGGCAAAATAAAGTGCCCACCTCATCGTTTTTTCAATTTCTCTCATTTACTTGGTTCAAATTAAAGTAAACACACTGTTTTTGTTTTATTATCTTATTTTTTATATTCTTTTTAAGTTTCACTTATGGAATACTGAAAAAAAGGAGAGTTACTCAAAGAAAAAAAAATCAATTTGTGTTGAAAAAAAAAACAGTGACAAAATAAAGTGCCCACTTCATTTAGGCTACAGAAAACATAAATTAAAGTAAAATAAAAGCATTTCAATAATTGATGTGTCCTCCTTTGGCCTTCAGGACCTCCTGCATGCGCTTCGACATGCTCTCGACCAGGTTCTTAAGGTGCTGTGGATCTAAAGGGTGATACGGTCAAAATTTGGTCAAGGGAAAACGCGTGTAAATCGGTGAAATCGTTTATTTAAAAAATCAAATTAAATTTCTTTTTCAAGTTCAGTTAGTATAAAATTCAGGAAAAATATTCAGTTAGGCTTCCGCTTTTCCAAATCCGAATTGCCGGGCCTTACGCTTGACCCCTGCCATCAGATTTTGTACAGCCACCTTGTCCACCTTCTTCGCCGCAGAAAGCCAGTTTGCCTTGAACTGCTGCTCGTCCTTAGCAGTTTTTTTGGTCTTCTTTAGGTTCCGCTTGACAATAGCCCAGTATTTCTCAATTGGGCGGAGCTCTGGCGTGTTGGGAGGGTTCTTGTCCTTGGGAACCACCTGCACGTTGTTAGCGGCGTACACTCCATGGCCTTTTTACCGTAATGGCAAGATGCCAAATCCGGCCAAAACAGTACGGAACAACCGTGTTTCTTCAGGAAAGGCAGCAGACGTTTATTCAAACACTCTTTCACGTAAATTTCTTGGTTGACAGTCCCTGGCTTGCCAAACCAGATATTTCTTTGCGAACTTTGACAGTTTCGTGTGCTTGAAAATATCTGCTACATTTCCCCTTCCTTTTGCCGTATAAAACTCCTGTCCCGGAAGCTGCTTGTAGTCGGCTTTGACGTAGGTTTCGTCGTCCATTACCACGCAGTCAAACTTCGTCAGCATCGTCGTGTACAGCCTCCGGGATCGCGCTTTGGCCGTCGTATTTTGTTTATCATCGCGATTTGGAGTCACTACCTTCTTGTAAGTCGATAGTCCGGCTCGTTTTTTGACTCGATGCACGGTTTTAGACGATACACCCAGCTTATTTGCGGCATCTCGGAGAGATAGGTTAGGGTTTCGCTTGAAACTACCGGCAACTCTCTTTGTCGTCTCAGCGGCTTCCGGTTTTCGATTTCCCCCCGATCCAGACTTCCTGGCTGTCGACAAACGTTCCCCAAACACTTTAATTACATTTGTAACGGTTGATTTGGCAACTTTTAGCGATTTTGCCAACTTTGCGTGCGAGTAGCTCGGATTTTCGCGATGCGCGAGCAAAATTTTGATACGCTGCTCTTCTTGCTTGGACGGCATTTTGACAACTGAAGAGTGAATTCCAAAATCAAAATAGGAGCAACATTCTACACACACACACACCTTCAAAATGAGGGGTGTTCAGGTTTTTTAAATGCAAAATTGAAAGAAATACGTCAAGTTGATATTGACCAAATTTTGACCGTATCGCCCTTTAGCTCTTCCCAGGCGCGCTCCAGGGCTTCAAAATAGTTATTTTTATTGGTAACACCAGTTTTGTCAACCCTGGCATCGAGAATCGCCCACAAATTCTCGATGGGATTGAGGTCCGGGCTTTGTGGAGGCCATTCCAGCGGTTTGATCCGACAAGACCGGAAGAAAGACTTGGTCTTCTTGGCAGTATGCTTCGGGTCGTTGTCCTGCTGGAATACGAACTTCTCTTCAAGGCCCGTCTGGATAAGCGAAACCTCCAGATTTTCTCGCAGGATGTTGATGTAAGAATCTGCCGTCATTATCCCGTCGATTTTCACAATGCTTCCCACTCCACCCCACGAAAAACACCCCCAGACCATCACATTTCCTCCTCCATGCTTCATCGTGCCTTGGATGTGGCGCTCCTGAAGCTCCTCTCCCGATCTACACCAAACACGAACCCGCCGCTTTCGGTTAAACAGCTCGAATTTTGATTCGTCCGTCCAGAGAACCGTTTTCCAGAACTCTACGGGCTTATCAGCATGCTCCTAAGCAAACTTAAGCCGTTTGGCTTTGTTTGCCTTGCTGATAAATGGGCGCTTCCGGGCAAGTTTGCTATTCAACTCCTGTGCTACGAGACGGCGACGAACAGTTCGACCGGAAACTGATAACTGAAGGGTTTCCTGGATCTCGCGGACAGTTACCTTCGGGTTCTTTTTGACTTCGCACATGATCTTGGTGTCCGTTCTCGCATCCGTTTTCCGCTTCCTGCCTCTGCCAGGGCGATCCACCACTGATCCAAACGTTTTAACTGATCAAGGGAATTGCTTTCGAAAGCACTGCGTTCTCCATTTTTTCAATTGAATCAAATGCGATCACGTATACAAATGCACCAGGTTGAGCCGTTTGCTTCAAAACATGTCAAAATATCAAAACATAAACAATCGAGGGGTCTTCCAATGGAAACTTATCGAAAACATATCGATTTTTCAAGTGGGCACTTTATTTTATCACTGTTTTTTTTTTCAACACAAATTGATTTTTTTTTCTTTAAGTAAAATTCCTTTTTTTTCAGTATTCCATAAGTGAAACTTAAGAAGAATATAAAAAATTAAATAAGAAAAAAAAACTACACTGTGTTTACTTTAATTTGAACCAAGTAAATGAGAGAAATTGAAAAAACGAAGAGGTGGGCACTTTTTTTGCCTATCAGTGTACCTATAGCATATCTATTTCATATTTGAGCAGATTCCACACATCTGCTTCATTGATCTGGCAATGCTTAAGAAAGGCTGTTCGAATTCCTGATTTATTCAATATATGCTTAAAAGACGCGGTATAATGTTTTTAGTTTTATGCAAAGAGCTGAAATTATGTATGTCCTTCAATTTCATCAACTCAGCCGTAATTTCATCCCCAGTAATTTAATTTTCGAGAGGTAAGAAGTTCTCATATCCTGAGGTAGTTCTGCATCAGCAGGCCATACTTCCGCTTTGCATACTCTAGTCACGATAGTACAAACTAACCTTTCGAGTTCTGAATGTATCAAATGTATAACCTAATTTAAAGAAAAGCGTGTATAACAACTGCATAACTAATAAGTGCTGTGAAACTTATGAACGAAGGAAAAAAATTACTACGCTTTATTACACATAGTTTTCATATAGTTTAGATTCCAAAGCATGCCATGCCATATCGTGGACCCCCGTTAGCTTGAACGGCTAATATAGCAAATATTCGGCGCTCATAAAGAATTTTCTGAACTGCTAAAGATTGGACTCGGAAAAAATGCGACACTTTGTTTTGGGTGTAACTTTTTATCGCGTGGGTATTTTTGGGTAATACTAGTTTAGAGTGTTATGTTTATGTGCAAAATTTTATCGCGATCTGTCAAGTAGTTTTCAAGATGCATTCGAAACAAGAAGAGCTACGCCAGCAAATCTTGGGCGCGGTGATCGATAATCCTGGTCAGTCGCACAGATGGATCGGCAAATGGCTTGGAATCCACCATTCCACCGTGTCCCGCGTTGTGAAGATGTTCCAGGAGACGAAGACCATCGAGCGGCGCGCTGGAGGCGGCCGAAATCTGAAAACGGAATACCCAGAGAAGGCGCGGAAGATAAGGCAGTACTTTAAGAATAACCCGAACCTTTCCACCCGAGACGTGGCCAAAAAGGTCAATTCGTCGAAGTGGTTCGTCCAGCAGACCATGAAGCGGGCTGGACTACGTGTTTTTAAGGTCAGGAAGGCGCCAAACTGGACTGACAAGCAAAACACGGTGGCCAAATTGCGTGCGCGGAAGCTGTACCGTGAGTGGCTGGTCAAGCCAGGCTGTCTCGTCATGGACGACGAGACA
This sequence comes from Aedes koreicus, assembly GCA_024533555.2. Classification (NCBI taxonomy): domain Eukaryota; kingdom Metazoa; phylum Arthropoda; class Insecta; order Diptera; family Culicidae; genus Aedes; species Aedes koreicus. The sequence continues at coordinate 73,107 of JAHHFK020001311.1, read as the reverse complement.
TGTATCAAGGCGGACACCAAACAAATCCCCGGCCTCGAGTTTTTTGTCGGTACGTCCCGCATGGACCTGTTGTGGCAGGCGATCTGCGAGTGCGGACGGTACAGCAAGCCGTTCGTAACAACCGGCACCATAAACGGGCAGATTTATCGAGAGGAATGCTTGCAGAAGCGCTTGCTGCCCTTCCTCCGCTCTCACCGTGGTCCCACGCTGTTCTGGCCGGATCTCGCTTCGTGCCATTACGCCAAGCCTGTAATGGATTGGTACGAAGCGAAGGGCGTTAATGTGGTCCTGAAGGAGGCGAACCCGCCAAATACACCAGAACTTCGTCCGATCGAAAAGTTTTGGGCGATAATGAAGAAGAAGTTGAAGAAAAGCGGAAAAAACATTCAAAACCGATGAAGCTTTGAAGAAAAACTGGGAGAAATTGTGTAAGGAAGATGGACAAAGCCTCGCCCAAGATCTCATGAGCAGTGTTAAGAGAAATGTACAAGCATTTAGCTTGGGGGAGAAAATTCAATAAATAAATTATGCCAAAACATAGCTAATTTATAGTTATTTAATCCCTGAAAATTTGAGAAGTATCCGATTTAAAATGAATTTTTGGTAATCATTTTTGTGTGTCTCATTTTTCCGAGTCCAGTCTTTATTAGCGATGCCTACGTTCCCGTTCCGTCCCATCTAATTGCTGGCCCGTCGGGCACATCGCGTGTCCAACATTCAACTCAAGGCCTAGCTGTCGGATCGAGTGCAGTTAAAAGCTAGCCTCCACCAATTGTGGTGAAGAAAATGCCTCTCAATACGCTTACATACGGTTAAGCTTCACACCAAAGCGAACTATTACCTTGTCGTTCAAGGTTGTCATCAGGGGCCTATCGCGCTTTGAAATCAAGGACCGGTACACGCTGGCCCCAATCGCTGTCTATCGGATAGCACGGAAGGATGAAAACGTGAAGAGGTACCCGGATTGTCTTTTCCTGGTGCACCTCAAGAAGGGTGTCCACGATGAAATTGCCACACACGAAATTGATTCGCAAAATTCGAGTTTTCATCCGATTGCCATCAAATTTTCAAGGAATGAGAAATAACTATTAAACTTCATTTTACCATTTTACTCGTATTTTATTTACAGTCCATACGCAAATGCACGCACCTTGACCATAACCCCGGCCATAAGATTCTGCACAACCGGTGAATCAACCGTTTTTTGCATGTAAACCCATACTTTCTTCAGTTCCTCGACTGTCTTCACTACCTTAGGTCGTTTAGGAAGGTGCTGCTTCATAATCGCCCAGTACTTCTCGATGGGGCGGAGCTCCAGAGTGTTGGGAGGGTTGAACATTTTCGGCACGAAATTGACCTTATTGTCCGCATACCACTTCAGCACGTCCTTGGAGTAGTGGCATGAGGTCAAATCCGGCCAGAAGATTGTTGGGACGTTGTGGGCCTTCAGGAGAGGAAGCAGCCGCTTCTGGAGGCACTCTTTTATGTACACCTGTCCGTTCATCGTGTCCTGGGTCACGAAAGGTGCACTCCACTTCCCGCACGTGCAGATGGCTTGCCAAACCAGGAATTTCTTCGCAAATTTGGACATCTTCTGAGTGCGGACATGCTCCGGAACGCTGAACTTATCCTTGGCCGTGAAAAACAGGTTGCCGGGGATCTGTTTGAAGTCGGCCTGCACATATGTTTCGTCGTCCATGATGCAGCATTCAACTTTCGTCAGCATGTTGAGGTACAACTTCCTGGCTCGGGTTTTGGCGGACTTGTTCTGCTTCTCGTCGCGATTAGGGGCCTTTTGTACCTTGAACGTTCGAAGCCCAGCCTTAGTTTTGGCCTTCTGGACAAAACTTCGGCTTAGGTGCAGCTTCTTAGCCACATCCCGAACGGAGGCGTTCGGATTTCGGTTGAAGGCCCCAACTACGCGGTTGTGATTTTTGGTGTTGTGCGGAATACTTTTTCCTTCACTTCTGGGCTTCCGATCGGTGGTCAACCGTTCCTCGAACCGCTTAATCACTCGCGACACCGTGGAATTCGCGATTCCCAACGTTTTAGCGATGGAACGATGCGAGAGATCCTTGTTCTCGTGATGAATGCGCAAGATTTTATCACGCACGAGCTGTTCTTTCGACTCCATTTCCAAATTTTCATTAAATTCTACCCAACGGTTAAAAAGTTAGAGCAATGTCATAGTGTGGCAATTTCATCGTGGACACCCTTTACCCTCGGACAGAACAACGCATTAACGAAGCTGGTGGCGCACAACGATCTCAGTTCCGACCATCAACCGGTGGTGGCTGAAGTCAATACCAACGTGACTGCTGGTCTAAGCTGTCTGCGAAAGGATTACCATCACGGTAACTCGGTTCAGTTTGGTCGGATGGTGAACCTATTGGGGATTCGGAGAGCAAGTAAAGTTCGACTGAACTGATGAGCGATTGACTAAAGACTAAATTTATTTGCATGTATCAATCATTACAATTATTCATAGGTTGCTTCGATTCGGAACCTCTAACAGAACCGAAAACTATAGGACAACGACCGGGCGTTAGAGGTATTACATCAATCCATCACCATGGCTGACGAGGCGTGCGTCCGACGAGTTCCTGTGAAGGGTAAGATTGTTACAATTGATTCTCACATTAAACTTTTGATTCGCTCAAGAAGTGTTCGTAGTTGCCAGTTTCAGAGGACCAGGGACAGAAAACGTAAAACGGCTGATCTGAATATGCAGACTGCTTCCAGAATGGAATCCGTACTGAACGACAGTTTTGGGTGTATTGTCCAAAAATTGGATTATCGTTCTAGACCATTATGGAACGTAGCTAAAGTCTTGAAGACCGATCCCAAACTCGTTCCTCCTCTGAAGGTTGTCGATTCGCATATCATTATCCCATTAGAGAAAGCAAATGCGATAGGCGATCATATTGACTCGTCGCATTTCCCAAGTCCGCTCGAAGATCAGGTTGTACAATGCGTCTACAATCTGGATTCCCCTCCTTGTGTCGTACCCCAGGAGGATAAGATTACGGTTGAACAGATTTGCTCAGCGCTGAAATACAGCAAGAACACGAAAGCTTCCATGTTTGATGCGATCTTTAACTCGATTCGTAAAAGACTCAACAGAAAAGTCTACTTGCTTTTGAGTGCTATCTTCAACAGCCAACATTATACCAATCCGCTAACCTGGGAAAGATCCAACATCGTCTTCAAGCTGCAGGCCGAATGCTAACCGACCACAATCACACTTTGTGAGTAGCCCCCAACCGTGGAGATGCAGAGGTGTATTCGGTCTTTAAAGGGTGTATTCGATAAAAATGGCACACAGAAAATCTTCTGTAACTTTTGAATCGTATGAGTAAAAAACCTAGAAATTTGAGTAGATCTTATCCATAGTGTATTATTTACATCTGCCAAGTTTCATAGTTATACATTCAGTAGTTCCAGTCATGTTGTCGAAACAAGAAATTGTCCGTGAGAAAATTTTTTTGCACTCACAATTAAAATCCAGGGGCGTCCCACCGGTGGATTGCTAAAAGGCTTGGAATTGCAAATACAACTGTGTCTCGTGTAATAAGAACCTTCAAGGAGCGTCTGAGTGTCCAAAGGAAGGAAGGGAGTGGTCGTAAAAGTGGTCCAATGGACAGTAAAATGGCCAGGAAAGTCGTACAACAATTCAAGAACCGTCCAAACATGTCAAGTCGAGATGTCGCTAAAAAGTCTAAGGTGTCAGTCGGTTTTGTGCAGAAAATCATGAAGCGTGCTGGGTTACATGTTTACAAAGTGCAAAAAGCCCCAAACCGGAATGAAAAACAAAACATCACTGCGAAAACCCGCGCCCGGAAACTTTACACGAAGCTGCTCACCAAATCCGGTTGCATATATATCGTGATGGATGACGAAACATACGTCAAGGCCGACTTCCGTCAACTTCCAGGGCAAGAATATTTCGTTGCCAAGTCGAAGTTCGATGTTCCGGAGGATGTTCGAAAGAAGAAACTATCGAAATTTGCAAAGAAGTTTCTAATCTGGCAGGCGATTTGCGGATGTGGTGAAATAAGTGCTCCCTTCATCACTTCCGGAACAATAAACGGTGCGATTTACACGGAAGAGTGCCTTAAGAAGCGTCTCTTGCCATTCATTAAGAAGCACAAAGGATCAACTCTGTTTTGGCCTGATCTAGCATCCTGCCACTACGCTCGAAACGTATTGGAGTGGTACCGAGCCAACGGAGTCAATTTTGTGCCAAAGGATATGAACCCACCAAATTCACCGGAACTTCGTCCAATTGAAAAATTCTGGGCAATTATGAAAACGGAACTTCGCAAACATCCCAAAACTATAAAAACAGAGCTAGAATTGAAGAAAATTTGGGTAAAAACAACAAAAACACTGGGAAAATCGGTTGTACAAAATTTGATGGGTGGAGTGAAAACGGAAGGTGCGGGTATTCGGGATGGGAGACGAAATCGAATAAAACAAATGTTGTAAATCAAAACTCATTAGTAGTTCTTCATTCCCTGAAAATTTCAAGAAAATCCGAAAATCAGTTTAATTTGGATGAGTATATATGTGTGTGCCATTTTTATCGAATACACCCTTTAGTAGCAACGGAAGTCTAACTTCCCCGAGGAATCGTGCGGATGTGGTCGGCGTCGTTATTGACCAAAAAAAAAACTGAAAAAAAACCTTAGGAAAAAAAAGTTAGAGCGAGATAAGGATAATTAATCGACAGATTAATGTTGCATAGGCATACCAATATTTCGTGAAAGTGCTAAGACTTTCAAGATATTTTCGTTTGAATCTTTGTTTAATCAATCAGATCATTCGTTTTGAATAATTGTGAAGAGATGTCACAATTGTGTACGATAAGTAATTTGTTTCAGAATACAGAGAAGAATTCAGCAAAATACTCCATTTGTAGTCCATCCCGCACGCCGGAGTGATCTGGTCGATATTATTACTAAATAAGGACCGGATCATCTTCCGCGTGCGTGGAGCGACATTCCATTTTGGGCTCACACCACAAGGGTCATTATCGAACGGCGATTATGGCCATCGCCGTTTTTACTGCTGCTGCTGTTGTTGTTGTTGTTGTTGTTGTTGTTGTTTTCATTTGTTATTAACACCTCCTCCTACACGAGCGTCATTTGTCAACGTCGTCATCCGGGTGCACTGTTCCGTGATGACAGCAGCAGACGCAGCAGTTTCAACAAAAACGTTCGTTTCTTATGTGTAATTCCGGCATTTACGAACGCCATCACGTTCGAATCATAGAGAATGAAAATCGCAGTTCGCAGTAAATTTTATCATTCGCCATTAAAGTGGTAATTTTATTGCTCCCGATCGCGCGGCGATTGTGAGTTTGGTTCAAATCGATGTGGCATCTCTCTGTTTGCTGCCAACCGTGGCTCAACTCAGTTTTTTTTGCGCGTTTCAATTTTTTTTTTCGATTATGTCAACAGCTGCAGTATTTTGAAATTAAACAACCATCAACGGTAGATGGGGGACATAATCCCCGATTGACGACTGAATATGCGGATGAAGAGAAGTAATAAATTCCACGTGAAGGTTATTAACGAGTAAACAAAATTTGTGTCGACTTGTAATCGAGTCACCGCTTTAAGGAGTCAACAGACTGGCGCGTTTTTTTTAACGAAGCGGCAGCGAATAATCGCGGTGAGAAAATCGCCACAAAATTAACCCGTTTATCGCGGCAGTTTCTGAAAGTCTTAAACCATGTTAATCATCGATCGAATTTCCGCTTGCTGCAATTACGGCCTACACACACTTCCGGAGGTCCTAATAATCTAGCCTGGATCCATTTCCAGGTACGGGTCAATGTTTGGCTGAGGCTAATTATATATTAATAAGGCTATATTTAGAATATATTCAGTCAATTGCTTTGATGGAAGAATATATAGAATAAAAGGTTTGAAAATTGATTGCCGAGAATAGACAACATTGCTGAAGCCAACATTTCACCAAAATGTTTTGTAAACAAAAAATCAAATATTACTTCCATTGCTGAAAAAGGGTCCTTTTTGAAATAACATTGCGATTCGTGGTTCTTAGTTACTTGGTCAACAGTTTGGTTTTGTTCAATTTAATCTAATCCAGCTAGTTCGAAAAATTCTTATTCCAGCTCATTTCAAATCCGAGCCAACGCTCGAAAGTAGCAATCAAACCCAAACCAGCGCCAAGCTACGCACACACCATGCTCACTTCCCACGTGACAAACTACCTAACCCGAAACCTTGATCCAACGGATTTGCGTTCGAAGCCAGCCTCAATCAGTCACCCGGCACCGATTCCGGCGATAAAATTTAATCTGCAAAACAAAAAAAAAGTCTCTACATATGGGTAAGGGTGTTCGCTCCAGCAGAAGACCACATTAGAGGGAAACATATCGTTTTCAATCCAATCGCGAACGCACAGCCCGGATTCGAGTTCCAGTGGCTCATTGCGTGAAGTGGAGCGACGACAGACGGACGGTCGGGCGACGGGAGCACACTACTAAGAGCCAGAACTTGTTCTGTTCACAGCTCGCTGACTTTGCTCTAGGTTCTCAAGCTCCGTTGGCGGGTAACGCCGAGACGTCATGTGTGCAGTGTGGGAGGACAGATCTCCGTTGCGGTCAGGCGAACTTGTTTCACGGCATTCGGCAGTCAATTGGTAACAAGAGTCAGGTTGACTTCGCTTCGCTGATAGGTGGATCGGTCCAAGTGGGGTACGACTTTTCATTTTTGCCTGTAATTGAAAAGTTACTCGATTCGCATGCACGGGTGCGGGACGACGCGGATTGGTCTAGTTAAGTACTTTCGAGATGGATTTTTGTTTTCAATCAATTTGCTCGAAGAACGAGCGGATTGGGAAGGGCGGAACATGCCAGCACTTGAACGAGAAACCCGAGCACACTTGACCCAGTTTCAAAGTGCAAGAAGATTGTGATCGAAGTAGCAGCGATGTGAAAATGCGGAAATGCTTAAATCAAAACCATGTTTGGATCCAAGTGGGCGTGATAATTAATGCCAAACGCTCGCCGTAAAGGTAAAGATCTTACTCATCATCATCATCATCATCATCATTCGCATCGCATCTCGCCAACTCAATCAATCCGGAGGCAATACGGGAGTGTTTGTTTAAATCTCACATCGGAGGGGAGAGGAAAATCGCACTTCAGCTGAATCATTGCCAACTTGGGCGTTGGTGAAGACCACTCGATCGTATGGAAATTGTGCTAATATGGCAATTCGGGAATTATTGGATTGCATCATTTGTTATTCAAAGTCGGACAAATCGATGGAATCGCATCATGGCGGCCATCGCATCATGAGTGAAATGCTGGTTGGACGATTCCTCGGCGCTTTTTGATCTTCTCTTTTCGAATGAAGTAAATGATTTGCTGTTCAGTTGGGAAGATAGAGGGATTTACCTAATGCTATGCAAGCTAAGTTTTCAAAGCCTTTAGAGTTTTCGGCATTGTTGTGCTAACTCATCTCAACATGGTGATTGGATTTTGTTTATTGTGTTTTACACAAAACGATGAACCACAGTTCTAGAGATGCGGCGAACAAACAGGTTGCATCGTTTAACGAATTGAATCATTTTTTTTTAAATTATGGAATTAAAAACACCTTGTCGGGTCGCATCGGGTTTTAATAGAAATGACTTGCTTTAACTCAGATTGTTTAATCAGCTAAAATACGATACTTTGTAGTGTTTAATCTAATTTTGACAAGGGACCTACACACTTAATCACAGCTTCCCTGTTCAGTAATTTTTTTTACTGTTTTTGCACCGTAAAACACCTACATTACTGAACAGTCGGCTTTCCATAAAAAAAATACAGTTGTTCAGTGAATCACGAAAAGAGAGTACTGAATTTTCCGTAAAATAAACGTTTTACGGAACATCACAAAGTTTCAGTAAAAATAATACCGAAATTTAAGTATTTTTGTGTTGTACTGAACTGTCAGTTGAAAAAAAAAATTAGATTGCTGAACTCATCAGTACTTTGAAAACCTTGCCTTGTCATTCCTTTGCGTTATTTTCTGGTGTGGATATCGTGCTCGTGCGTATAATAAAAGGAAGAATTAAGAAGTACAGACAAGTGCAGAATAAAATGAATACAATCATCAAGCAGCATTTATAAATTGATGTAGTGGTTCAAGACATATTTAGTAAGTAAACTTTTTCATTAACTTTTGTTGCTTGTTTTAGCTTTAATAAGCCGAACAAAAAATGGCGGGCACGTCAATCATTTGCATTTTGTTCAGTATGACTGTACTTTTCCTCGATGCCAAATACGGTACCAGAATCTTTCAAGTCTGATACGACACATTAAAGAAAGCAATCTAGCCTCGTAATCAGATCTGTAACTGATTTTCCTATTGACTTCCGCCCAGAAGTTACTCAGGAAAATGATACAACAAATAACCATAGAAGATATCAAGAGCATGGTATCTCTAAGCATCTGTCGACTAACGGCGGATACGGGTCTGCCGCAAAAAAAAGTTACAGAAACTATAAAAATGTGCAATAACATAATTTCACAGCTTCTTGAGTTTTTAGAAAATCAAGCAAAATCGTTTCTGAAATCAAACCAGATTGATCTTTCCAGTGAACTCGTGCAAAGCTATTTGAGTTGTTTTAAAAATATCGACTTATTCATTGATGTAAGGACGTACTCTAAACAAAAGGTGTATCTTGAAAAACTCGCCACACAATTTCCTGAACCAGTAGAAAAATGTGTGGGTAGGCGTATTACTGTACGTCATGTGGATGGCATTCCCAGGCGTGTAACCATCAATGAAAGTTTTACGTACATACCGATTATTGAGACGCTCAAGTTGATTTTCAGAGATCCATATTATCGAATGCTTCTGCAAACCAGTAACGTTCAAGAAACGCCAGGCATCAAGGAATATAGTTCGCTTGAGACAGGATTGCGTTATGAGTCAAACGAATATTTTAAACGATATCCTAACGCTATAAGAATTAGTTTATACGAAGATGATGTTGAGCTAGGTAACGCTCTGAGTTCGAGAGCAGGAAAAAATAAAATCGCCAATTTTTTATTTAAAGTGCAAAACTTTCCTGATAATTTTAATAGCTCTCCAAAAACAATTTTTCCTGTAATATTAGCTCTTTCAAGGCTTGTCAAGACGTACGGGTATAATACAATGATGGAACCTTTGATTACTGACTTAAGGAAGCTGGAGCAGGGAATTACTGTCTGAAAGTTTTGAATTACGAGCAGCAGTGACACTGTTTGTGGGTGACTCTTTGGCGGTGCATGACGTACTTGGGTTGCTTAGCCCGAGTGCAAATTTGTTTTGTCGAATTTGCACAGTAAACCGTCCTGAATTTAAAGAAAACCCTGCGAAAAAGTTCCCAATCAGAACACTCGAGTGATATAATCATAACCTAACAGCTGTGCAATCTGGTAGTTTAAAACCGTCGAAATGTGGCCTGAAAAAAAAACTGGCTGCTTATTGAATACTCTGCAATACTACCACATTACCAACAATTGGTCACTTGATCCTATGCATGATCGGGCAGAAGGTGTGATTCCTCTAACATTGCAATTGATCATGAGTCAATATTCACAACATGTAGGTTTAGACTTCACCGTGGAGTTCATCAACAGACGTATTAATTATTTCAATTACGGATACGCTGATCGAAAGAATCGACCAATGGGTCATTTTACAAACGATATGTTATCTTCTCCGGGAGCTCATAGAATGAGACAAACAGCTGCACAAAGCTTCCTGTTACTACGCTCATTTCCGTTTTTATTTGGGCATAAGCATTCCAAAGAAATCTGATTCAGTTATTATGATTGGACAACTTATAAATATAACAAGAATTGTGTTGTCGCCAATCGTATCGGAAGATCTGCTTTTGTGGCTTGAAGAACATGTACGTCTTTTCACAGAATTACTTTGTTCTAATTTTGGAAGAAGAATAAACAAAATTCACCACTTATTATGCTGTATGCATAAGGCAAGTTGGTAGTGCAAAACAGTTAAATTGCCTACCATATGAGCAGAAAAATAAACCAGCTAAGTATCAAGCTGCTGTGAATCGAAATTTTAAAAATATATGCAAAAGTCTGGTGATTGATTTATTGGAGAAACCTTTCCATGACAAAATTTTTTTCAAGCCAAATGCGGAAATAAAAATTGAAGAAACGCTGAGTTACCTTCACGTAAACAAGCAGAACAGCATAATGTGCTTGCTAAAAACGGTGGAAATCAACGGAATCGAGTTCCGAAGAAATCTTCTAGTTGCATTAAGAACACATCAAAACATGCTTTTACCCTCATATGGCATCATTAAGGAACTGGTTGAAATCGATGAAGAGGTACATTTTCTGCTAAGATCCTGCAAAACACTGGAGTATGATGATTTGCTGCAAGCGTATGAGGTTGAACCCCACCCCCCCCCCTTTTTTCCTTCATTATTTTTTTTTTCCCCCTTTTTTATAAATTAATTTTCCATTATATTATTTATTTTATTCTCCCCCCCCCCCCCCGAATTGCACTCTCTCTCTCCTTTCTCCTCTCCTCCTCGTCGCCGTCTGCAGCAGATCAGTTAGTACACACAAGAGAAGTTTTCGTTTCTCGCATACTTGAACTATTTTCATCGTTTGTGTGTGGGTGTGGAGAGTGAGTGAGAGGGTGTGGGTGTGTGGGTGTGCTTGTTTTTTGTTTATCTTGTTTATTTGTTTATCTGTATTATTGTATATTACGTTAGCGTTGAGCGTCATAGCTCCCACGGGTGCGACATGGATGCATTTGTCGAAATGATTCATCCATGCCGCCAAATGATGGGGGTAGCTCTTAAAGTTACCCGATCGCGTGCTTATCGATAGTTCAGCTGGTCCTTGGGTTGTCTATTTTCGGCCCAAAACGAAGCAGATCAAGGTTTACAGATTTCAAAGAAGTCTGATGACAACGATTCTCGGCCGTGACCGAGATAATTAAGGTGAGACCCAATAAACTAAAAGTCGTGGATGTCGTACCTTAAACAGCAAAATAAAATTGCTGTGCGCTAAGTTCTTTTACACTGGATTATTGAGTGTACATCCCAGCTCGAGGTATTGAGGATTGAAGGGGTGTCACCGAAGCGAATTTGACTCCTGAGATCCTGTTGAAGCAGGGGGTTGGTCGCTTTAAGAACCCTCTGCTTCCTTCAGTCAAGATTTATGTGCAAAAACTAGGCACAGTATCGATCACGAAGGGTGAAAAGAAGTTTACACCCTCATTGACTCGTTTCGGTAACCTTATCTGGTTCAGCATCTGCTCAATACGTCGAGTTGGAAAACTTGACTACCTGTGCGGTTGTTTGTACCTCTGGTCATGATCTGCGAAAAATGTACAGATGGAACATACGACCTCCCATTGCAGCAATAAGGCACGCTGCTCTAATTGTAAAGCACGAGGATGGCGCCTGCGCAGACAGCACACCAAAATGCTTTCTGTAAAGGTACTCCTCCTCATGCTCTCTCGTCGTGCCTGGCGTACTAACAACGCGGGAGAAATTAGAACGCTCGCTAAAACACCCCCCCCGTTCAAATAAAGGTGGAAAAAAAGACAATCAGTCCTCTTTCCTGTACTACTACACCCAGGATTTTCCATCTCTCCCGGGAACATCCAAAACCCCTGAAGCCCCTATTTTAAGAACAGAAGCCCCCTCCTCAAGTGGGCTGTTCTCATTTGATGACATTGCCGAAGGTATCTTCAAGTACCTCGAAATTTCTGACCCTCTCAAAAGCATTGTATTGGCAATGCTTCCAACAGTGAAGACTTTTTTGAAGCAATTGACAATTAAGTGGCCCCTCCTTGCAGCTATCATCTCCTTCGATGGATAATTTTCCAAATGAGGTCGGGGATTTGATCACTGTTCTACAGTGGAATTGTCGAAGTTTGATTCCTAAATTGGAATCTTTCAAATTTTTAGCTCACAATACCGGTTGTGATGCATTCGCTCTTTGTGAAACATGGCTCTCTTCCGAAATCGATCTTCCGTTTCATGATTTCAATATTATTCGTCTTGATCGTGAGGATTCACGTGGAGGAGGAGTACTTTTGGGGATCAAAAAGTGCTACTCCTTCTATAGAGTGAATTTTCCTCCAATTCCAGGTATTGAAGTTGTCGCATGTCAGGCTGTTATTAAAAATAAAAGCCTTTGCATTGCTTCTGTGTATATTCCTCCTAGAGCCTCAATTAACCGAAAACAACTTTCAGATATTTGTTCGGTCCTTCCTTCTCCACGGTTGATCATGGGAGATTTTAACTCTCACGGTACAGGCTGGGGAGAACTGTACGATGACAACCGGTCTTCCCTGATATATGACCTCTGTGACAACTTCAATATGACAGTTCTCAACAATGGAGAAGTAACACGTTTGGCTGGAACATCCTCAGTTGGCAGTAGATTAGACCTCACACTTTGTTCGAATTCATTATCGTTGGATTGCACATGGAATGTGATTCAAGATCCCCACGGTAGTGATCACTTGCCCATAAAAATTTCGGTTGCCACCGGGTTCAATCCGTCGAGATCTGTCAACGTCACGTATGATCTTACCCGTCACATCGATTGGACAAAGTTCAGGACAGCAGTAGATGAAGCCGTAACGACGGTAGAAAGGCTTTCACCGCTGGAAGAATATAACTTCCTCTCCAACCTGATCATAGACAGCGCGCTTCAAGCTCAAACTCGACCAGTTCCAGGGACGTCATTTCGCAGGAAACCTCCTTCTCCATGGTGGGATCAGCAATGCACCGAGGTTTACCGTAAAAAGTCCGACGCGTTTAAAGTTTTCCGTAGACGTGGAACACCTGAGCACTTCGAAGTATACACGGCTCTCGAACGCGAACTTAAGAGCCTCATCAAGGCCAAGAAACGCGGATACTGGCGAAGATTCGTGGACGGGCTATCGCGCGAGACGTCGATGAGTACTCTTTGGAACACGGCGCGAAGATTGCGTAACCGAACTACGAACAACGAGAGCGAGGAGTACTCGGACCAATGGATCCTCAAGTTCGCGCGAAAAGTTTGTCCAGATTCTGTGCCGGCACGGATCATTCCTCGCGAAACCGAGAATTCGATAGATGAGAACAGCCAACCTTTCTCAATGGTAGAACTCTCTCTCGCGCTCCTTTCGTGTGGCAATACGGCTCCAGGAGCTGATAGAATCAAGTTCAACTTGCTTAAGAACCTTCCAGACGTCGCGAAGAGGCGCATGTTGAACTTGTTTAATCAGTTTTTGGAGCTCAACATTGTACCGGATGATTGGAGGCGGGTGAGAGTTATCGCCATTCAAAAACCTGGCAAACCCGCGTCCGACCACAACTCCTATCGACCCATCGCGATGTTATCCTGCATTCGAAAGTTGTTGGAGAAAATGATCCTCTTCCGTCTGGACAAATGGGTTGAGACGAACAACCTGCTTTCAGATACTCAATATGGTTTCCGTAGGGGTAAGGGAACGAACGACTGTCTCGCGTTACTTTCCACAGATATTCAGCTAGCTTTTGCTAAAAAAGAGCAAATGGCTTCTGTATTCTTGGACATAAAGGGGGCTTTTGATTCAGTATCTGTTGAAGTTCTTTCAGATAAACTCCACGCTTGTGGCTTTTCTCCATTAATGAATAACTTTTTGTACAATTTGCTGTCAGAGAAACATATGAGCTTTTCTCATGGAACCTCTACAGCTTCTCGATTTAGCTACATGGGTCTCCCCCAGGGATCATGTTTAAGCCCCCTTTTGTATAATTTTTATGTCAAAGACATTGACGGTTGTCTAAGTGACAACTGTACGTTGAGACAACTTGCAGATGACGGCGTAGTGTCGGTCACTGGACCCAATGGGGTCGATCTGCAAGGACCCTTACAGGATACCTTAGACAATTTGTCTACTTGGGCTCTAGAGCTAGGTATCGAATTCTCTACGGAGAAAACTGAGTTGGTAGTTTTTTCAAGGAAGCATAACCCAGCACAACCGAAGCTTCAAATTTGGGGTACACCGATAACTCATTCTATGTCCTTTAAATATCTTGGGGTCTGGTTCGATTCTAAGTGCACCTGGAGATCCCACATTGAGTATCTGAAGCGAAAATGCCAGCAAAGGATCAACTTTCTCTGCACAATTACCGGGACCTGGTGGGGAGCAGATCCGCAAGATCTTCTAACGTTGTACCGGACAACGATTTTGTCGGTTATGGAATACGGTAGTTTTTGTTTTCAGTCGGCGGCTCGGTCGCATATCATTAAACTGGAACGTATTCAGTATCGGTGTCTTCGTATCGCGTTAGGTTGTATGCACTCGACTCATACGATGAGTCTGGAAGTGCTGGCTGGCATGTTGCCACTCTCGGATCGATTTTCAGAATTGTCTCTCCGGCTCCTCACCAGGTGTGAAGTTATGAACCCCCAGGTAATCGAAAACTTTGAGAAGCTTCTCGAGTTGAATCCTCAAACTCGCTTCATGACATTGTACCATTGGTACATAACACAGGATGTCAGCCCTTCGCCAAATATTCCCAATCGTGTTTGCTTCTCCGACTTCGGCAGTTCGGTTCATTTTGATTTATCCATGAAGCAAGAGCTTCGTGGAATTCCAGAGCATCATCGTCCTATGATTGCTCCTGTGATATTTTCTGCAAAGTTTGGCCAAGTTAATTCCACTAAGTCGTTCTTCACTGACGGATCATTGATAGAGGAGTCTGCAGGCTTTGGTATATACAATGAAATTTATAGCGCCAATCGTAAACTTCAAGCTCCTTGTTCCGTATATGTCGCCGAATTAGCGGCAATACACTTTACGCTAGAAATCGTTGCCTCACTAACACCGGATCGTCTCTTCCGTGCCGCTTAGAGGCTATTCGCTCTTTGAGGCCGGTAAAGCACTCCTCGTATTTTCTCATGAAAATACAGGAGCTTCTAAGTGCTTTATCTTCGCGTTATTTTATCATCACCTTTGTATGGGTCCCTTCTCATTGTTCAATTCTGGGCAATGAGAAAGCGGACTCGCTTGCAAAGGTGGGCGCTATAGAAGGCGATATTTATGATCGACAAATCGCCTTCAATGAATTTTTTACTATTTTTCGTCAACAGTCACTCGTCAGCTGGCAGTATAAATGGAGTAAAGGAGATTTGGGGCGATGGCAACATTCTATCATCCCTAAGGTGTCGAAGAAATCTTGGTTTAGGGGGATGGATGTGGGACGAGACTTCATTCGTGTCATGTCTCGCCTCATGTCCAATCATTATTCTTTGAACGCTCATTTATACCGGGTTGGGCTGAGCGACAGCAATCTCTGTGAGTGTGGACAAGGCTATCAGGACGCAGATCACGTTATTTGGTCTTGTGTTGAGCATCGTGGAGTCAGATCGGAGCTTAATGATTCCCTTCGGGCTCGAGGTAGACAACCCAATGTGCCAATTCGAGATATTTTGGCTTTGCGTGATTTGGAGTATATGCAATTAATTTATGTGTTTTTGACTAACATTAGCATTAGATTGTAGTTAGTTTAACCTGTATGTTTACTTTAAGTTTTTTTTTTCTTTTTTTTTATCTGTGTTTGTGTTTTTTTTTTTTCTTTTTCAAAAAAATGTTCAAGTTAAAAGAAATCCATACATTGTATAGTTTTAAGTTTTTTGACAATTTAGAATTTAAAATTAATGTGTTATGTATACCATACTTTAAATTCCCACCCATCTTCCCATCCGTAATTTGTTATTCCTATTAACCTCGAGACGGCCGCGAGTAATCGGTTATATCCCCCTAACTTTAGTTATAAGATAAATAATGTAAAATAAATATGAAAACTTGGCTCTGTAAAGTTGATTCGATTGAGCCTGTACAAATAAATGATTAATTAAAAAAAAAAAAAAATATTTTTTCCTGCGAAAACTCTGTAAATTGGGATGAATCTAGATTTATTCTGATTGTTTGTTATATTAAGACTGAACTACATTTTGGCCATTTTTCCTTAAACTGAATAAAATTTATCAGCATCATGATTATCAACTATTTTCTTATATTTTTATTGCTGGTAATGTTGTTTGTGTTGCGCCAATCACATTTGTTACCTGTCACCATCTGCAGTTTTTTACTAAGGCCCCTTTCATATGTTCAGATAGCCTTCACTTCAGTTGAAAATAATAGATTTTTGCTCGTCCATCAAATCGAAAGTATCATATTTTGTTATCCAAGAAATATTGTTAAAACTATATATACAAGCTAAATTTTTCGGCATTTTATATTTTCCTCCAGTGCGTACATTGTAGTCATTTTAAATTGTTTTATGGTAATCGTTTATATATCAATAATAATACATATAATGTTGTTTTCATCTACAAACACCATATGTGTGTCAGAAATGCGGATCCTGCAATACAGTATCCTCAGTTCTTGAATTTATAATAAAGATAGTCCGAGTAAGATCACCGGACAATACTTTGTTTATCGTAATAAGCCACTGTTGTTTGTAAGTGTTTAATGGTATCTAAAACTTTATTTTCTTGTACATTTCAGTGTCCGAAGGAATAGACGATTTACAAACATTCATGGAGTTAAATGAGCAAGATTTTTTACGACTTCACATGAAAACCAAACTGATTAAATGCATCCTACGCATCCAGAGAGAGATTTCGGCAGTTGAAGAATATGATGTGGAAAGACTGGATGATCCAAGAGACGGCAACAATATGTATGAAATTGAAGAAGTATTGGTAGAGGTAGACGACCAGGACATGGATGAAGACTGCAGTACTACAAATAATCCGTATAATGGCCTGCGACTTGAAAAAGTGAGAATAAGTTGAAAACAACGTGAATGAATGTATTATTAGTGTGTTTTAGTTTGTTGGAAGCGATAACCAGTTGGAACATGCTATTGAAACTAAAAAAAATCGTTTTCAGGTAATCAACATCAATCGTGTTTTCCGAAGAACAGATGAGGGTCGGCAAATAATGGAGTCTCTGCAACAGAAAATTAAGCCTAACGACAAAGTTTTGACGAAAATTAAAAAAGTATTGTGCGATTACCTCAGATCATCGTGACCGTAAGCTCAATTTGTTTGTTTTATTTTTATTTTGGTTATGCTTAACTGGATCATATACTTTTCTAGGCGTCCTTCAGCATTTCAAAAGAACCTCATTGCATTATCACTCGTGGAAACGTACCCAATTTTACGTTCTAGCAATGACAACGTACCTCAAGCGCTATGGTTTCACCAACACGCACGAGGCCTACATAGACATACTGGCAGATTACATTATCATCTTGAGTATCTGATTCGTAAATCCACAAATAGAAAGATTATCCGTTGCAAACTCACGGATAAACAGGCAACGACACCTGAACCTTCTGACTTAGTAGAAAGTGAGGATTCTGCTGAGACCGTTGAAGAAATGGTACGTTTTTCGAGACCTTATTTTGTTTATTATAGATACATGGCCGACGCATCTAACTTATTTTTGGACTTATAATGCGCTCAAACGCATTTTTTATCCACAGATTTAATATATTAAACAAAAACAAATAGAACTAAACCTTGAGCTTTCCTCAATTGATTTGAATTTACATCCTAGAACACACTTGGATTACTCTTTTCAATATGGAAAGCTGATGTTAAGTCAAAATGCGTCTTTTGTTAGTCATTCTTAAAATAAGGCTTGCTTCATTTAGAATTGGAACAAACTTTTGCTCATATTGTGGCGCTCCTGGTGGACGGATTTGGAACCTATTAGAATTCAACCTAATGAGTTCGGTTCTCTCGGTCTTCATAAAACTTGGATTACCTAGAGACTGGATAATAATTACATCTTCATAATTGAAAAAAATCAAAGGATTTGATCGTTTTTGCTGGCGTTAATTCCGAATGAATAGTAAGTGAATTCATCTGGAAAACGATAGTTTTATATCATTAAATTTTCACCGTCGAACGATAGAAACACACGTCTTGTTTTTACTTAAGCTAAACTAGAGTGTGCGCTCAAATGCATGGCTAGCGAAAAAATGAAATATAGCATCGGTGTGGCTCTACAGTGTGATATTTTTAAGTTTTGATCCAAAGGCTATTAGTATTAATCTATTTAAAGCTTGCTTCAGATAGAATTGGAACAAAAACAATTGCCTGTATTTCAGTTATTTATTATTGAATTCAAGATCTTTTTTTATACAAATGTAGCGTTTTCTTTATACTTTTAAGAAAAAATACGGATAAAATTCTCGAATTTTTCCTGTAACACGGCTCATTAGGCGGCGCACACCTTCTTCGTCCATCGTTTTAGCTATCTTATTCCACCAGGTCTTCATCTGATTGATGTCTTTGACAACCTTTCCCTTTGCCTTGAGTCTCCTCTTCATGATTGCCCAGTATTTCTCAATAGGGCGGAACTGGGGGCAGTTGGGTGGGTTAAGGTTTTTCGGAACAACCTGGACCCCTTTCTCTGCATACCATTCTTGAACGACTTTGCTGTAATGACAGCTTGCCAAATCTGGCCAAAACATTACGGAATGGTCGTGGGATCGAATGAACGGCAAAATTCGTTTTTGGAGACACTCTTTTTGGTATAGTTCCGACGTCATTGTCTTATTTGTAACGAAAACTTTCGTTTTTTTGCCACAGCTGCAAATACCCTGCCAAATCATGAATTTTCGTGCAAATTTGTCGGCAAAAACAAATTTAAATTTGGCTGGAACATCCCTCCGAGCCGTTGCCAAGTAAAATTTTTGACCTGGGATTTGCCCGAAGTCAGCCTTGACATAGGTTTCATCGTCCATCAGAAGAGACCCGTCGAACTTGGTCAGCACCTGGTCGTATAGCTTCCGAGCACGGATTTTGGCCACACTATTCTGTTTTATGGTCCGATTTGGCTGTTTGCTAGCTCGATACGACTTGATTCCTTCCCGGAGTCGAGTTCTCCTCACGGTACTATGGGCAGCACCGAATTTTCTGGCCAAATCACGGTCCGACAGATTGGGATTCCTCTTAATCGTCTTCAAAATCTTACCACGCAGTTTCCGGTCGACAGTTCCACTCCGACGACTGGCTTGAGGCTTCCGAATCGTCGTCAATGTTTCCTTATACCGTTTGATAACGCGCCATACGGTATTTCTGGGCAATTTCAGCTGTTTAGCTAGCCTAGATGCAGACCACAATGGATTTTCCAAATAACTGTGCACAATTTTTTCCCTTCTTTCGGCTTCCATGTTGATTGTTTACAAAGTACAGTCGATTTGCGGAATGTCAAAAATACATACGTGAAGCTGACAAAATTCCCGACACGTGGGCGCCAAGAACTTCCAAATCCGTCCACGAGGAGCGCCACAATATGAGCAAAAGTTTGTTCCAATTCTAAATGAAGCAAGCCTTATCATTATAAGAGGATACCAGAATGATACTGACCATCGGAGGCCAAAACAGGTTGCTAGAGAAATAAATATAGCACAACAATTGTTGTTTTTGTTTGCAATATTATGCGCTTTATGCTTGGCGCTGTCAGTATGAGGTCATTCTTCTCTTCAGGTTTTCCTTATATTACTGTGTATTGTAATGTATGTTTTATATTCTTTATTTTTTCAGCACGATGTACCATTCCCGAACAACATGAATGACTACCCCATACTTTATATGAGGGGAAATTATCCAGAGGATAACTCCGAGGCAGCTATTGCATGGAACGGCATAACCGTGCCCACAAACAGAGACTTTTCTTACACTTTTGAGTTGTTCTGCCAAGCAATTGTTATTTTCAAAGCTGGGATTAACCCAACTGACAAACAGTTTTACGTTTTTTTAAAAGCAACGCTGTCGGGAGTCGGCACCTTTACCACTACAGGAGAACAACTTCTAAGAAAATTAAGTTAAATTAATCATGTTCGTCTTATCTTGCATCACAATTCACATGAACATTCAATAAACATTAAACATTAAGAAAACTATTTTATTTGTTTTATTTTCAGTAAATCAGAAAAACGGCTGATTCTTCCAAAAAAAAAAGAAATACCGAAAAACCCAGCAAACTGAAGGTAAACAAATAAAATACCGAAAAAGTCAGTAGTTGTTTTTGACAGTTCACGGTTTGGGCTTTTACGGAGTTTTCAGCAAAGCAAAATACTGCTCGATAGATTACTGAATTCTCAGCTGTTTGAAAACCCAGTAAAATTTTACCGACTTCGGTAAATAAAACTCTTTGTGTAGTTAATCAAAAATGAGTAACCCTATAGCTACTCTGAGTAACTAAAAACGAGCGTGAACTTAATCACAACACTGTCAGACAAAAGCAGTGATCGAATGACAAACAAACAACCAAATATATCGACGAAGATTTTTCGTTGGGGCCAAACTGACAAACGGCTTCTTTCGTAAATTTCTCGTGGCACAAAGGATACCCATGTAAGCCTGCTATTCTATGGGATAGGTGAACTCTTCCTCTTCGAAATTATCGTGGTGGATTGATTAGGCGAGTTTTCAATGACGAGAAATGCGCGGAAAAAGCCATTGTTTACGTTTGTCACTTAGGTCCTAATGAAAAATCTTTGTCTATCTTTTGCATCTTTGCAAACAGTGCCGCATTTAGAAAATTTTATAGCCTTCGGTAATTTTTTACCGAACTTTCAACAGCTGAACGTTCGGGTAATCCGATTTAACGGATTTCGGTAAAATTTGACAAGCTCCGGTAATTTTTTTACCGGAATACTGTAAAATTTCACCAAAATCCGGTAAATCGGATTACCCGAACGTTCAGCTGTTGAAAGTTCGGTAAAACAAAATAATGTAATATATTTAAAATATTTTATACCCCACAAAAATAATTTAAAAAAAGAAAGGACAACAAATCGCTTCCCACCCACGCCCAAAAAATTTTCAACCCATTCCCCCCAAACACACCCAAAGCAAGAAAGCCAAACACACACAACACAACAAATAGTAAAAAAAAAACAAAAAAAAAAAAAAAACAAAAACAAACACAAACATACATCGTATTTTTCTGCTTTTCTTGCTCCCCCCACCACAAACAACACCACAACAAAACAAAAAAAGATTACCCCCCCCCCCAACAGGTAATGGCCACCACCCCCCCCCCACAAAAAATTTTTTTATTTAATTTTTTTTATTTTTCCTTTCCCCCTTTTTCGATTTTTTTTCTTCATCCATCAAAACAATTTACTCTGCGACTTACGCCATATTGATTGTTGACAAAGGGAAAGGCGCATTTTTTTTTTTTGAAGGTTTACTGGCGGGACTCTGAATAGAGTAGAAACCTCTACGCCAGGCCTTTGTTGATATCGTTGCGTAAATCCTTTCGAATCATTTTGCCAGCCGTACACGGAACATGTCGTCCAAGAAGACGCTGTTGCAAATGACTCGGAAGGAGCCACGTTTGAGTTTGAGTCCTTTCGTCTGTTTTTTTTTCAATTGTTTTTTGTTATTTTGTTAGTCAGTGTTGCGTTTGCAAATTCAATACGGTGTTTCGTAATTTCTTCAGTCTTTTGTAGTTCAGTCCGTGAAGTGTGTCATTTATGTGCTCTGAGAGTCTGGAAGCAGTTTTCTCGAACCAAAAATAAGAAGCTATTGTATTGTTACTTGGGCGTTAGAATGATATAACTTAACTCCTTTTGAAGCATTTCACCAGCCGTGCAAGGATCATGTCGTCCATAGCGACGCTGTTGACACTGCCTCAACAGGTGTTACATTTTCAAGTTTGCTTCCCCTTTCTCTCAGTCATGTTCATGTCCGCTGTTTTGTATGGTGTCGTTTTGTCTTTTTGTTATTTAGTTTGTCAGTGTGTTTTCTTCAGTCTTTTGTAGTTTAGTTCATCATTTATGTACTGCGAAAGACTTTTTGAACAGTTTTCTTGAATCAAAAATGTCGTTGAGATATTTGAATTCTACCAGTTTTAGTAATGTCTGATGTTCCAAGTCCCAGTTTGCTGATGGGACTTATGAGAGAGAAGTTTCCTCCTCTTTGCGTCTCTTTATGCTATTTAATTAGTCAGTCAGTGTTACGTTTATATGCTCAAGAGGGCACTTCGTAACTTCTTCAGTCGTTTATAATTTAGTTAATAGATGTCTAGTTCTTATGTGCTCTGAAAGTCATCGATGCATACCTCGTCTTACCACGTTTAATTCACTTATCACTTTGTCCGCCTTAGTCAGATTTTGTCTTCTGCGTTATTTAGTTAAATCTTATAGTTCTATTGTAGAAAAGTTTACGTTTACTTGTCTGTTCATTCCCTCCTTTTTATTTGTCAAATCCTAATTTCTAAGTTGTTTAATCGTTTCAAAGTCGTCATGCATGTGTAGCCTAACGATAATTATGTGAGCCTTGCTCAACTATAAGATTCACTTTTCGGTGGCAAAGTAAAGCTTCATCGCGCCTATTCCCTATCTATTATTATAAAACTATCGAGAATGAAGCCGTTATAAGATTGTTTGTATACCATTGTCATAATGTGTGGTATTTTTATCGTGGTTCTTTGAAATAAGACTATCGCCACGTTCCTAGTTTTAATAAAACTTCTACTCAGTGATTCCAACAGTCGATTCCCTACGAATGTCAATAATCTTGAACACATTGTCTATCAACATATACCTATCTAGCTAGATTTAGATTTAAGCGTGGCTACGCACAGTGGTCGGAAAAGCCTTTTTTCACGGCGAAATTAATAACTTCTAAAGGTTACTTTTCTCATGACTCGTGTCTTCTACAAAGTTGTGGTTAAAAAACATATCCATCTTGTGGTGATCTTTTCGTAGTTCCAAACATTACCGCTAGGGCGGCGCTGTTACTAACTTTTTAACAAAGCACAATAGAACGGTGATGTCAAACACAAGTTTGTAGGGCATACAATTTCAAGCAACTTTGCTGAAGACATCATTTTTCTTGCTCTTTATTTGACCATGATAGAACTAATTTTCTGCTTTAACTCAGGGTGTCTCTAAAAAAATGAGTTTTTTTATTCTAACTTTTTTGTTTCTCATTTTAAGAAAAGGTAATGTCCGAACAAAATATAGAGAACATTACAGCGCGCAAGTTTTTAAATACAACTTATCATTCAAAAGTTAGGGGTAATTTTAACTAAAAATATGCGTTTTTTCTTTTCGACCTTATGATTGTTTAGGCGAGAATTGGCCAGAAAACCATCAAATTCTTGTTTTAATGCATACTTAGGAACATAATGCTATATAAATGAGCCCGGGTACTTCTGGGGCACACGAGCGGGGACTGCTTAGAACCGGACATGTTTTTCGTTAAAATCACCCCTAACTTTTGAAAAATAAAATATACGCAAACACTTAGTTCAGCAAAAACATGAATCATAATTTGCTCAACAATTTTTCTGAAGATTATTTTTTACTAACATTTTAAACTTAGAATGAAAAAACTGATTTTTAAGGGACACCCTAATCTAAACCAGCCAAATAGCTCCGAACTAAAGCAGTGCGCAAGCGCCGAACGCTCCAGTCGTGAATGAGCAGCCTCTGGCGTGTTTTATTGGCTTTGTCTGCGTAACTATACAGCATTCAGTTTTGAAATTTCCATTGGTGTGAAGAGTTTTATCAGCTACGTTTGTTGTGCATTTGAAACCTTTAGAAGTTATTAATTTCGCCGTGAAAAAAGGCTTTTCCGACCACTGTGCTACGGCTCATCATGTTAGGGAACGCATAAGAAAGATGTTGCAACCAAGAGGAAATCCCACATCAATATTACTGAGGAAAGAGCCCCACCTGACTGCACCAGCATTAAACGGTCCAGGACAGGAGGTCCGTTGGATCACATGTATAAAATTAGTGCATCAATGCCAGATCTGTGACGCGGCATTAAATCAAAATAATCAGCATGTGATACCACCACGTTAGGATATGTCTTTGGTTGCCATCTCAGTGGAGATGACGTAGGCCCACCCATCGCGTCCAGATCACATATCCAAGGGGAGGGAATTTACTCTGCGACTTACGCCATATTGATTGTTGACAAAGGGAAAGGCGCAATCTAAATCAAAACATAAACCTGGCGTAAAGTAAAAGGCGATACTGACAAAAAATCAAAACAACGGCGAAAAGTGGAAGGCGAAACCTATGAAAATGTCAAAAATAGGCGAATAGTATAAGGCGATACTTTTATTTCCAGTACTTGTGGGGCTAGCATTGAAAATGGCGTAATCCAAAATACTACACTGAAAAAATATTAAATATTATTTTTCATTAAGATAAATTATTGATATCTATGTGTGATCGACAAATACTTATCATTAGAAGCAATATTCAATTTATAAATATAAGAAATATGATGTACCAGCTATACACATACCATGTATTTGACTTTGTTATAAGAAGTATAAGGCTTGCTTTATGACTCAAAGGTATAATGTTTGACTTATACTTTTGATTAGAATTGATATTTAATATTTTTTTCCATCCAGTATGACGTTCGGGATCGGTTCATCCGTCGTCCGTCAAGTAAAGTTTAATTTTTTGTAGATGTATTCGAGGTATAATTCTATTAACAACATGCACATTTAGTTAATTCCGATGAAAACGATGTTTATCTTTTATCTAATTACAGTAGAAGACGCGATTTGCTATAAGACATGATGGAGATGATGCTTCTGCCACCAACCTTTATCGGTACTGGTATTGCTGCCTTAGAAAATCCGAAAGCCTCTCACCCCTACTGACCAAGCTTAAAATATGAATGGCGTATGTCCAGTGAAAATATATGTTGATATTAATATAAATTGCATAAATTGCCTCAATTTCTTATTTTCATTTGGAACAAATTTTGTTGCGGTGAAAAAAAATAACACAAAATTCAGTCATAACAAACATACATAAAATTTATTAATCTACTGCTTCGTATCCATGTACCAAATCGCAATAAAATCAATATGTTGCTTGATGAAAAGTATATTGCAATGGAAATTAAATGTATAAGTTAATGTTATGAAGTTGTATGACACGGTCAATGAATGTTATGTCAATGATACTTGAATATTATGCAAATATGGCAATGGCAAAAATATATGTGGTTTGATTAATACAATGAACAAGGATTTTTCTTTTCGTGTCGCATTGACAGGTGAATATTAAAAATGTGCAAATATCAATGAAAAACGAACGAATTTCCATCAGTATTATATATTAATCAGAAACTAGCTTTGTTCTCTGTTGGATGCTAGATTGTATTTGAATTCACAAATTTATTTGTAAATTACGATTTGAAATTCTACTTGCAATATTACAATCATCATTTCTCAAATGCTTTTTCAAATGGACGTAAAAAACATTTGGGCGAAAATGAGAAAATAAACATTGAACTTTTTTGAGTTTATTTTTTTCCTATTTGAAAACCGAGCATGTTAATCCCAATTGAATTCCCCTGAACGGCTAATTGGTAAAAGATATTACATCACTGAGATTAAGAATTACACTAGGAGTGGAAATTCAAGTTTCATTTAATAAAATGTTTTTTACAACGGTCTTCAATAGAAAAACATAATACGTCATTTTGATAAGTGGCGAATTTCACGCCAACTCGTCTTCGTGATTGGCAGCACCCTCTCAGAATCCAATGAAACTTTGTGGATGGGTAGACTATGTCTTTTCAAGCAACTTCATAGGCGTAGCCAAGGGGGGGCAGGGGAGGGCCGTTGCCCCCCCTAACTTTTGATTTTATTTTTAAATTTTTTATGTTTGTTTCAATTGTTTAAAAATAAATAATAATGTTTGTGTTATTCCCCCTTTGCCTCAATGAAAAAGCGCGAAGTCGCCTCGATTTTGCGATAAGTTATAGCAAAAAAGCGCCAAAAGTGGACATCCATGAGCTATATTTTTAAAAAGGAAAGGCTACCAATTTTATTACAGTTTTTTTCCCTCTAATCAAGAACCCTAGCAAACCTAACGTATAAAAAAAAATATCTCTAACCTGTTATTAGGCAAGCATTTATTGCTTTTTTCCCACGAGCCGATAGTTTAAAAAGCTATGCTCAATTCAACTTTCAGTTCTTGGCAATCATAAAACTGAATATTTAAACCAATATTACAGCTTTCGGAAGCCAAATATTACCAGATTAAAAAACACAGTTAATAGCTAGAAAGTGTATCAACGAAAAATGGTTATTTGAACTATCAATGATATGGGCAAACCTGACCCGTTTTACGGTACTGTAGTTTCGTATTATTGAGAATATATGTTATTCATATCTTACATGCAAGACACGAGCATGATTGAACGCCCGAGATTGCTACTCCGTTGCTGTCAGATCAGCTGTTATTACACAGAGAACTAACAGATGATGTTTAGTATACACGGTGTTCAATAAGTTCGAATACAAGTTTTCATCATTGCGTAGGTATGCGCCATGTACATATTCTGCATTGGTATTGGTGTCAGCTTTAGCTTCATTCATACGCTACCGAATGTGCGCGGTGTTGACATTCTGTTAGTTGTTGTTTGTTTGTTACGCGCGATGAAAGAGTATCGGGACTTCGTAATTAAGCGTTTTTTGAACGGTGAGCGACCCGGCGATATATTCCGGCTGCTGAAATCGCATGGGGTCAAGCGGAACTTTGTCTACACGACCATCAGGCGATACCGGGAGACGTCCTCGACCAATGACCGTGCGAGATCCGGTCGGCCGCGTTCAGCGAGGACGCCACGGGTCATCAAGATCGTGAGGGAGCGAATTCGGCGCAAAAGAACCGCTCAATCCGGAAAACGGCTGCAGATCTCAACGTTTCCATTGGAACCGCTCACACCATACTCACCAAGGACCTTGGTTTCAGGCCTTACAAAAAACGTAAGGTCCATGGCGTTTTGGAGGCTACCAGCAAAAAGCGGTTGGATCGAGCTAAGAGGATCCTCTCTCGGCACGCTGGTCAGGAGTTTGTTTTTTCGGACGAGAAACTGTTCGTGCTGCAGCAGCCGCACAATGTGCAAAATGACCGGGTGTGGGCGCCATCGAGGGACAGCATTCCTGAATCCAATATAAACATCCCTCGGTTCCAAAGTGCCGCGTCGGTGATGGTTTGGGGGGCAGTATGCAAACGTGGTAAGCTACCCTTGGTGTTTATTGAAAAAAACGTCAAAATCAACGCGGCGTACTACAAAACTGAGGTTTTGGAAAAGGTTGTTGCCCCCAGTCTCCGAAGCCTCTACGGCGATGAGCACTACGTGTTCCAGCAGGACGGTGCACCAGCCCATACGGCAAATGTGGTTCAAGCCTGGTGTCGGGACAATTTAACCGACTTTCTGGACAAAACTTTGTGGCCTCCCAGCTCCCCGGACTTGAATCCTCTCGACTTTTTTGTTTGGTCCTATATGATGGCGAAGCTGAACGAATACAAGGTCAGCACTTTGGATCATTTCAAGACGGTAATTCTCAAAATCTGGGACGAAATGCCCATGCAGTCCGTGCGTGCCGCCTGCGACGCGTTCGAGAAACGTTTGAAGCTCGTTAAGGAGTACAAAGGGGGGGGGTCATTCCAAGAGAAATGTTGTAAACGTTCCTTGTAAACATAGCTTTCAATAACATAAATCCAAAAAATAAAAAAACATGTTTTCATTTTTTTAACAAATTTTGAAAGTGTATCCGAACTTATTGAACACCGTGTACATCCTCAATGAGCATGATTGACCGCCCACGGATGCAATTCCGTTATTGCCAGATCAGCTGTATTTGCACAAAGAACCAACAGATGATGTTTGGGACTAACATACATCTTCAATGTGTAAAAACTGGTGACCCAATATAAAGCAATACCGGCGCCGGCCGTGCCTGAATGCTGGTCAAGTAGGGAATGGGAAGGACCGTGTTAACATGATACTCGCTTTGAAGGAAGCCGAGAAATCCTCTGCACTTCCACGAGAAATCACTGGGATGTTGGATAGTTGGGGAAAGGTTAGCAGCAGGGTTCGTTTTGGTTAACGATACGCTGAAAGTATGTAGCACTATCCGCCAAATACAATGGACCGCTCCAATGTGACTGAAAAGAGACAAGCATAACGAAAAACAAAACAAAACAAAACAAAACAAAATAGACAAAATAAAATAAAACAGGATATTAGATATTGTCTTCAAAATTTGGTAGAAATAAATTATTTATTGCTTTGCAAACCAGCTCTTCTCGATGTCCTAGATGGCCAAGTCCTGCTGGACCCGCAGCTGCTGACATGGGCACTCGACCACATCAACCCAGCCGTCGCCTACGTGTCGGAAACCTTCCGGTAGTAACATGATATCTGTGTCTAATACACTCTTCTTGCACCGATTAATTTACAAACTAAGCCTGCACACCGAATCAAAATTCCCTTGGCACGGTTTGGTACTATCCTTTAAAATCTAGTTCTAGATATTGGCACTTGGTTGCAGGAAACAGAATTAAAAAGACAAATAAACTCGCTTATGACCTCTAACATTACACGGTTGCTAAACAATACACACTATCTTCCTCCACAATACCCGCGAACGACGACACTTTGGACCTGAGCTCGCTCGAGGAAAAATCACCAACAGATAACAGCGCAATTGATTGTATGCAGTTTTTTTTTTAATGAATCGCGAGCAAGGTGCGATCCCGCAATACGCAACACTCTTCTAACTTCAGCTCACCGGAACCAATTGCACACGCACACTAGTAATCCGCGACGCAGAACAACCTTGTACCTCATAGCAAGATGCTTAGAGGCGGACCGGAAGCTTCGATGAGCTACCACAAAACTTTTTTCCTTTTCTGTGGGAGAAAAACGCTGAAACCGCCGAATTTATGTGCGATGGCTCGGCGCGTATTCATGAATAAGAGAATGCTTGTAACAAAACGGATCACCATATAACATACATACATTACTGTTTTGCATGACAATTGCAGAAAACAAGTATAAGTTATATAGGTTCAGGAATTTCCACCAATCAAATACATTCCACAACAAGTCGAGAACACACGTATGAACCAAGAAGAAAGCTACTATCAATGTAATGCTCATTACTTTTCATTCAAAATTTGTTTCGAAAAAGTTACTCCACATTGTGTGAATTGCGCAATGTTTTTTTTTTAAATATTGGCAGTTTAAAGCAGTTCTTTGATTCATTGTTATTTAACAGTACCATACCATCGAAAGTTTTTTTTTAAAGTAATTAAGTAAGATATTATTCCAGCATGTAATTAAAAGAAACAAACGAACAAAACTAAATGAATGATCTTGTTGCCAAAATCGGCCGGATATTGTAAAATACTTTGGGTTAGAGTTGAGAAGAAAGTTAATCCTCTCTCTCTCTCTCTCTCTCTCTCTCTCTCTCTCTCTCTCTCTCTCTCTCTTAAAAAATAAGCTTGACCTCCCCTACTTTAAATCCTGGCTACGCCTATGAGCAACTTTGCATACTTTGTTTTTTCCAACCCCCCCACAACATGACAGATTAACTTAGTTTCGTGTAACCACTTGCAAATTGTAGATGTCGACGTAAACATTGGGGTCGTCCCTGGTAGATGCACCGATGTTTCTATTCGGAGGAGTATGTTTTTGTTGCGTCATTAGTGGTTGCAAAACAACAAGCAAGCGTAGCATATCAAAAGACTCTATTTTTATATTCATGATATAATTTCAGTTATAAGTAATTAAATATTGAAATTAATATTTCACGCGGCTTTCCTCCGAGCAAAAGTACAACCGCAGCGATTCAAAAGTGTTACACCCCGTTGTATGTTGTGAACTTTACGTCGCGCGGTGTATTGTATCCAATAAATTAGATTATTTGAAAGTTAATGATTGGCCATAGAAACCGTTTAAACAATGATTTTTGTGCTTTTTTTTACTGAGGTACTGCATGAAAAAGATTTAAATTTACGTTGGGAGGAAGCGGATGTCAAAATTCATACACATATATACTATCTCTTAACGTGATTTTTTTTATCATGCATTCTGATACTGAACAGCTTTTATTTCATATAGAAACGAAAGTTTCCCTTTGTATTGTCCATCTGCATGATAGGAAGAGAAAATTAAATTACCGAAACAACTGTAGAATTCTGCAGCAGAAATTATTACCTATGCTTAAAAAAATACATGAAGGAACTCGATTCTGTCGAAATCTGGAAAACCTACTAGCGAAAATCGATCATTCTGATGCATGATAACGGGCATCGGAGATATTACGATGAATGGCGCATCATTTTGTGAATCCACTGAAATACCTCTTACTTAAGGTATCTCATATAGTTCTCGATACAAATCAGTTTTCGGAAGTAGATTTTCCAGATTTTGACTGGTACGAGTATATCTTGTTTTTAAATACCTAGTTCGAAAAAGAACGAATAGTGACACTTAATGAAAAACCGTTGACATGACTTAATTTGTTACATGGAATATCTATGATGACGTTACATTTTACAAAAAATATAATCGGCTCTACACAAAGAACTTTAAATTAATGATTTGGCAAACAATCTAATAATCGCTTTTACCTTCCAAAAGTTATTTCACTTTCAGAAATATTCAAACGGCTAACAAACAAATGTTCAAAAATAATGGACTTCATGTTTGAACGATCCCTTGAAACTCTTGCGCAATTGATTATTGACCGCTCTCCTTAGGAAACGCTAATCGGCTCCCTCTTACCCTTTGAAACACGTTTTATATGAAGCAATTCCAAATTTTGTACCGATTGTCACATTGAATTACCCTCCCTCCCTTCAGTGCGTGATGTAATTTATGTACAACACACTTTTATGTTTCCACTGGATCCATTTTCACTGCAAGCGTAAAATGTAACAAAATTTGCATTAACATTTTTATCGCACACAATATCTGCATTCCGACCTTTTTAGAAGATACGCTAGATTTGTTTTCGGTTTGACACGTTTGACAGTACCACCGGACCAATTTTTTGAGTTTCAGTGACAATGTACTAGAAGTGTCAAGATGTTCCCGGGTTGGGCAGCACCCTCTCAGCATCCAATGAAACTTTGTGGGTGGGTAGACTTTGTCTTTTCAAGCAACTTTGCATACTTTGTTTTTTTTTTAAATTTATCTAGACTACCATTTCAAAAGGGCTTAAGTGTGTTGATCGACTTTTTTAAACCAACATAACTCAAAAAGGACAAGGCTAACAAAAAAGTGATGTATGGGTGACTTTTAGAAAATTGTCCTAACTTTTATGAAAAAAATTGTAAAAATTGTAAAATTTATTCAAACACGCTAAAAAAAATATTTTAAAATTTAAAGTCGATTTGCAAAAAATGGCTACCTTAGAATTGGACGAATTTTTTTTTTCTAAAAAGGCAATATAATTGTCTAAAAGTTTGCTATACATTGCAAAATGGGCACTTTTAAGGAAAACAAGTTTTTCTAACAACAAATTTTTCTTGTCAACATACCTCAAAAAAGAAAAGACTTACAAAAAAGTGATGTATGGGTGACTTTTAGAAAATTGTCTTCACTCTTATGAACAGTATTTTAAAAATTGTAAAATCTATTCCTACACACTAAAAAAATATATTTTGGGAAATTTAAAGTCAATTTGCAAAAAATGGCTGTCGTAGAATTGGACGAAATTTTTTTTTAATTAAGGCAATATAATTGTCTAAAAGTTCGCCATACATTGCAAGATGGGCACTTTCAAGGAATTTTTTTTTCTCACAACAACTTTTTCATGCCCTATTTTTACCGTGTATCACGCTAACTAGTCTAGTTATGGCCTTTAGCACCCCTACAGGATCCAATAAAATTGAGCAGTCATAAAGAATTGAATGTATTGAACATTTGGTACAACACAATAATCATCTAGACTAACGTTTGAAAAGCGTCAACAACATTAAATTTCCCTTTACATCAGTAAAACAGAACCAAAAGTGTACGTTTACGTACAAGTCATTCATTACTGCTTGTTCGGATATTCCTATTTTTAGGGGTGATTCAAATATGACTTCGTATATCTTTGCTGATAAATCTAAAAACATAGCATATTTGAGTCGTCTTTAAATGGTTGATGCATATCCATTTAAAGACAATTTCAATATGACGTTATATGAATTTTCAAAATACTGTTTATGTCAATGAAAACTCATAGGATTATTGGAAAGGGTTTTATTTTATTTATTTTTTATATGTACATCTTCACGTATTAGTAATTAACATAGCTTCATATATTAAATTTATAAATCTTTCACATACAAAGTGATTTTCTTTGGTTAACCCTTTGAATCAGAAAACCTTTTAGATGAAATTTGATTTTCTGAAATAGGTACAAAGCAATGAACCTGTGTAACAGGTATTGTCTTTACGTGGCTATAGAACTCCTCAAGTTCTTTTGGCATTTTTGCATACTGTTCAGCTGATATGCAGCAGAAATTCAGTTTTGTAATACTTTAATTTGACTCTTCAACTGCCCAGTCATATAGTTCTAGAGGAGTTTTGATTGTGTTTCCATAATCTTGAGCAAGGTTTGCTCTCTTTGCCATTCGTTTGAGATTACCACCAATAGCATTACATGGACCTTTCCCATGAGACGTTCCAATCCATACATGGACTTGTAATTGCACACGCTGGCAAAGTTCTTTTTGTTCTTATAATCTGACATGAAAATAATTTTTGAGCAATACATTGAATTTTGTTTAATGAAATCTAGCAATTTTGATATAAACAACTGAACTGCTATTGAGTCATGGATCAATACTTCAGATATTATGATAAAGCTTTTGATTTCCAATTTATTGTCCTTCTTGTAATATACTACAAAGGTTTGGTAATAAACAGGATCAACCAACTGATTTAATTGTATTATCACTAAAATTTAATATTATTAATAATTTAAAAATAAGCCCTTTAAAATAGTAGCCTTGATTTTTTAAACATTCAAAGACCCTTAAAAATCCAGATTGTCATTAAAATTAAATTTAATTGGCTTCTGTGAGGTTTCAGGGCCAAATTATGAGACGAGTTGGCGCGATACACGGTAACAATTGGACATGAAAAGTTTTTTGTTGGAAATTTTTTTTTCCTTAAAAGTGCTTATCTCACGATGTATCGCAAACTTTTAGACAATTATATCGCCTATATTTAAAAAAAAAAATTTCGTCCAATTCTAAGATAGCCATAATTTGCAAATTGCCTTTAAATTTAAAAAAAAATTTTTTAGCGTGTAAGAATTGATTTTATAATTTTTTTCATTAAAGCTAAGACAATTTTCCAAAAGTCACCCATACATCACTTTCATGTAAGTCTTTTCCTTTTTGAGTTATGTTGACATGAAAAATTTGTTGTTAGAAAAACTTTTTTTCCTTAAAAGTGCCCATCTTGCAATGTATAGCGAAGTTTTAGACAATTATGTTGCCTTTTTAGAATAAAAATCGTCCAATTCTAAGATAGCCATTTTTTGCAAATCGACTTTAAATTTTAAAATATTTTGTTTAGCGTGTTAGAATCGATTTTACAATTTTTTTCATAAAAGTTAGGACGATTTTCTAAAAGTCACCCATACATAACTTTTTTGTAAATCGTTTCCTTTTTGAGTTATGTTGATTTAAAAAAAATCGATCAAAAAACTTTAGCCTTTTTCAAATGGTAGTCTAGATAAATTTTGAAAAAAAACAAAGTATGCTAAGTTGCTTGAAAAGACATAGTCTACCCACCCACAGAGTTTCATTGGATTCTGAGAGGGTGCTGCCAATCACGAAGACGAGTTGGCGTGAAATTCGTCAAGTCGGTATGATAGATGGCATGTTACTTTCGTCAAAATGATACGCCATTCTGTGAATGACAATGTTGTTACGTCGAAATGTTACGTCATGTGTCATACACCCCCGTTTCATTTTACTCAATTTTTGATTACAATTGTATACTATCTCTTTATCTCTCACGGAAATGTTACTCAATTTTCGTTAAAAAGTGGATCCACTGAATTTATGAGTAGATCCACTTTTACGAAAATGGAGTAACATATCCGTGAGAGAAAAAGAGATGGTATACAATTGTAATAAAAAATGAGTAAAATGAAACGGGAGTGTATTTCACACGGATACGTCGAACTGGTCAAAATGACGTATAATTTTTTTTTTCTGCAACAAAACCACAGAGAACAGACATTGATGTCCAAATACCTTTTCTTAAAAAACGTGTGTAAAAGTTAATATGGGCAGCCGGTATCAGAAGCAAGTGCATAGAAAAACAAACAAAACTTTTCAGGTTATGTGCTAGGGTTTTTATTGATAAACATTTACATGACAGTTATCGCACAACTGCAGCGCCGCCTACCAGGAGCATAACGACATACACTTGAAATGTCAGTTTAAAGTTTTACACAAGTAGCAGGCCGAAGATGAACGTCTGTTCTCTGTGACAATTTGTTAAAGCCTTTTGCTAACGCGTCGTTTAGTGGAATTTAAATGATATAAACATGTTTCGCAAGTTGCTTTTCAACACAAGCGACGTATCTTCATTATTCCCAAAAAGTGCAAAAGTTATGTAACACCGTTTTGTAAAAAGTTAGTAAAAACTTTCAAGAATAATTCATCAAATATGAGCATATACACATGATTTTGTCCTTTTGAAAAAGTACTCGAGATGTCCCGTTTGTTTGCATTCGGCATGTTCGCTCTAATCGCAAATTGCCAGATGGATTTTACAGGTGCATGTCCAGTGTTTACTACAATGAAATCTGTCATGGGTATTCTGCTGTTCTACGCATAATTGTCCCATGTTCTATGGGTTTCCCTATATACATGGGACAGTTATGCTTATAACGGCAGTATTGTGAATTGTGAAAATATAGAGCATAAGAAAGATTAGAATACGGACAGCATGACGACGACGTGATTTGATTAAGAACCGGTCCCAACAGCTGAATTAAAGTATTCTTCTTCGAGGTGATGGGATTTCAGTTACAACTTAATCACAACACTGTCAGACAAAAGCAGCGATCGAATGACAAATAAACAACCAAATATATACATGTGCAATCATTTGCAAACAGAGTAATACGTCATCAAATATATTTGATGAACGTTGGGCAAATGATCGTTTTCCACATATTGCCAAACAATTTTTAGTCTAATATTTTCCAAAAATAATCAAAGATAGTGTGTACAAACAACTTTGCAAACTTTGGGAAATCTTAACGAGACAAATATTGTCAGACAGTGTGATATTAGCTTTAGTTTATTGTTGTTGTTTCGTATTCACGTGACTTTCAGCCTAAGGCTGGTTCGTCACACCAGTGAGACGAACCGGACACTACATATCGAACCCATCAACATATGGACCGGGACCAACGGGTTTACTTCCCTTCCGAAGATAGACGTAATCAGAGATTTTTCGTCTCAGAAAATCCCGACGACGCCGACTGGAATTAGGTTAACAATCCTGTGTGCTCGTTTTTTTTAGTTTTAAATAATTGTAAAATTGTGAAGCTGACCAGTCTGCTAAATTATATGATGAATGAACGCTGAAAACACAATAAAAAGAATTTATTTCCCAAAACAAACAAACGTGTCCGTTGTCAGATGAAAATAAATCAACCCTTTTATGGTACATTCTGAAATTCAACCCAATGTTTAAGCAAACACATCCCCTCCCCCAGGGAATGCACACACCCGTCTTCCCGGACGAGCAAAAAAAAAGGTGATAAATTCTCAAAGTTTGTGACATTCCATTCGTGTGATATTCATATCAATTCCACCTCATAAAAGCGAAAAACTTTCCACCTATCCCATAATACACAAACTCCAATAACTTCACCGAAAGTTTTCTCCGTCCTTGCCCCAATCCCACCATCATTGGCAGCAGCAGGAGCCACCACAAGCTCGGCAGCGATGACACAATCCCATTCACTCTTGATTGAATCTTTTTTTTTTCTTGTGTCCCCGACACACAGTCAGTGACACATAAATCATTTCCTGACTGCTGGCATCGGCCAGCGGCGCGGTCGGAGAAGCCCCTACGCGCTCGTCCGTCCATTTCTCCATGTCATAACTTTGACTTTGCATGACTCACTCTACCGGCACGCGTCATCGCAATAATCACATTAATGTACGAACCGCAGATGGGGATACACAAACAAGGAACGCTGTAAACAGGTTTTGAAGTTTTAACAGCCCGTCGTCATTTGTCTACTGGAGGGATCTGCAGGGATTCCAAAGGCAAGCATCTCAACTTTTATCACCATCGGTGGGACTTTGTATGGGAACGAGCTGTCATTGTTGTAACTTGGATGTTCAAAGTGAAGCTAATTGGTGATCAAATGTGAGGTTAGATAGCGTAAACTTCGGATATGCAAATTGTTTTCTCTTAAATTGTATGGAATTCATCAACATTATCATCGTCAACTGGTTTCAACTTAAGATGCACCAATTACTTTTTTTGACAGCGAGCCAGTAGCGAGTCCTAGCTTATGTTAGAATGCCAATTTGTTTGCCCTTGAAATTAACCAACCCCAACCCAAGATTGAAGTCTACGGATACGAAAGGGTATGAATTATTATTACAAGGAACTTGGCGAAGCGCGTGTAGGCTACCGCCTCAAGATCAGCACTTACCTGCATCTGCGTAAGCCTTGATGTCATTGCGGCGGGGGTGGCTCCGGTCGTAGCCGTCGGGCCTTGTGTTGCCATATCGGGATCGAGTTGTTGCAGAATATGAAGGGGAAGAATGTCGTTTGTTGACTGCTTTCCGATCTTTCACCTTGATTTTAGTACAACACTTTTTCGATATCGACGGGCAACGCTCACTAATCAATAATCGATCATTTGTATTCGATAGCTATGCACTCCGGTGGCTGAAAAAGAAATGCCTTCTTTGGTTTACTTTCACAATGACAGTTGACTGTTCACTCTAGTTATGCGCGGGCACGGATAAAACAACACTGCGTAGAACCAACCGAGCTCGGTTCAAGGTTTGCACTACAGAACGCTTCCTCGAATTGATCATAAAAATACACGCCCAAATCTGTTTGTTTACATGTTGATGAATGTCTTCTTCATTAGCTGGACGAAGACGAAACTTGTTACGGTGCGAGCTTGCTTAAATGACTAATGCACGGCGCCGGTGACGGAATGGAATGGATTCGGTTTTATAGGTTTAGTGCCATTTTCGCGCTCCGCAAAAAAAAGTCGAACTAAAGCTATAAAATATTAACTGCGCGAAAACGGGTAGTTTTCGCCAAGCGACGAAGGCGACGGCGATGAACGGGGGCGAGTTTCCAATAAAACTGAAACAAAGTGACATTAGGCGCGTGGGGGAATCCGTTGCTGTGATGGCCCAGGTTGGCGGGACCTGTTCTCCGAGTGAGGCCGAAAAAGGGAAACCACCCGGACTCCAGTGCTTGGGCGACCAATGACCTACTAGATATTGGTTGTTGTGTGGCAAAGTAGTAGGCCGCCGTTAGTAATCGCCGAGCGAAAAGTTTGGACGAAAATGGGAAGATTTTGTTTTTTAAATTTGGATCGATTCGTGCGGCGGTTGCGGCAGCGGTGAGCGGTGACCTTCTGCATTCAGTTTAGGGAGTGCTAAATTGTTTATTGGTTGGCTTTTATGGGAGCCGTGAGCTTTAGTGTGTGTGTGGTATGAGCGGGTTTGATTTTGATTTGAGGGATCTCTCAGTCAGTGCGATTAAAACTGAAGTTCTTACTACAGTCGGGTACCGATCTTTTCGGTTTCGTTCTTTACGGTCTCAATTTCTACGGTTTCGTTCATTTCGGGCATTTGACAGTATTGGCTCGAACGCAGTGATCACGGAAGCGGATTTACGGCGACCGCAGAGGTAGAGCCCAATCTGACTAAACCTGCTTGTCGGATAGAAAACTGATTAAATCCAAGTTGATTCCAATTGGACATATCGACGTCTTTTGCGACAACTGTCAAACTTGCCGTTTCCGTTTCGTTCCCATCCACATTACGTTTGGGCCTTAAAGATCTTATGGGATTTTTACTAATTGAGGGAAATGAGGTTTATCTCAGTTGTTTCATGTGATAAACATCTACAGTCTTCAGCAGAATTGTTGTACGGGGTTGGACCAACAAATCTGTGTGATTGGATTCCGGTTTAATTGGAAATTTCACCGCTAGAGGCGCTTTACTTTCGAGTTACTAAATATGACTGCTGTGATGCGTTGGGATAAGGGTTTGATGATTGGTTTCACCATAGGATATCTCGAGAGCCTCACCAGTTAGCACAGATCAGTCTTCAGTAAACTTGTCCTAAGGGGGGTCCCCCCGAGAAATTCCCCCCCTTGGAATTTTTCTTTTTTTTTTAACCGGTGGGTAGTTTTTAATGAATTTTTGGGTGGTTTTTGTTCATTGTGCTTTTTTTACATCCTGCATGTTTTAAAGTCCTGTGATCAAAACTCGCGGAAATGGAGTCGAAAGAACAGCTCGTGCGTGATAAAATCTTGCGCATTCATCACGAGAACAAGGATCTCTCGCATCGTTCCATCGCTAAAATGTTGGGAATCGCGAATTCCACGGTGTCGCGAGTGATTAAGCGGTTCGAGGAACGGTTGACCACCGATCGGAAGCCCAGAAGTGAAGGAAAAAGTATTCCGTACAACAACAAAAATCACAACCGCGTAGTTGGGGCCTTCAACCGAAATCCGAACGCCTCCGTTCGGGATGTGGCTAAGAAGCTGCACCTAAGCCGAAGTTTTGTCCAGAAGGCCAAAACTAAGGCTGGGCTTCGAACGTTCAAGGTACAAAAGGCCCCTAATCGCGACAAGAAGCAGAACAAGTCCGCCAAAACCCGTGCCAGGAAGTTGTACCTCAACATGCTGACGAAAGTTGAATGCTGCATCATGGACGACGAAACATATGTGAAGGCCGACTTCAAACAGATCCCCGGCAACCTGTTTTTCACGGCCAAGGATAAGTTCAGCGTTCCGGAGCATGTCCGCACTCAGAAGATGTCCAAATTTGCGAAGAAATTCCTGGTTTGGCAAGCCATCTGCACGTGCGGGAAGCGGAGTGCACCTTTCGTGACCCAGGACACGATGAACGGACAGGTGTACATAAAAGAGTGCCTCCAGAAGCGGCTGCTTCCTCTCCTGAAGGCCCACAACGTCCCAACAATCTTCTGGCCGGATTTGGCCTCATACCACTACTCCAAGGACGTGCTGAAGTGGTATGCGGACAATAAGGTCAATTTCGTGCCGAAAATGTTCAACCCTCCCAACACTCCGGAGCTCCGCCCCATCGAGAAGTACTGGGCGATTATGAAGCAGCACCTTCTTAAACGACCTAAGGTAGTGAAGACAGTCGAGGAACTGAAGAAAGTATGGGTTTACATGCAAAAAACGGTTGATTCACAGGTTGTGCAGAATCTTATGGCCGGGGTTAAGGCCAAGGTGCGGGCATTTGCGTATGGACTGTAAATAAAATACGAGTAAAATGGTAAAATGAAGTTTAATAGTTATTTCTCAATCCCTGAAAATTTGATGGCAATCGGATGAAAACTCGAATTTTGCGAATCAATTTTGTGTGTGGCAATTTCATCGTGGACACCCTTTAGTAGCCAATACCTTCCTAGAGGTGGTTACACAAGTTCGGAATTCGGTCCCTACACGGCGCTTGTGTGCATATAATCTTCCAGTTTGTGATTGCTATATCTAGAGAGCCTTACGAGTTAGTGTCGTGATTTCGCCGATCATCGTCACCGGCCGAATACTTGTTGGAAAACTTCCAATATCCGGAGCTCATCTTTTTTACGCGCTTTCACCAGTACAATTTTCACAAGACTGATTTTTACGATTAATGCCTACTCTTTGTGATACTCCTAGCAACGCAAAGTTCGTGAAACCACGCAACGCAGGGGGAAAGGACACTAGAAGGGTCGTTCAAATCTAATCAACTAGGGATGTTCATGAATAGTGGCGAACAATATAAACTTCTTAAAATATGAGAGTATTTCCTGGAGAGTAGCGTTCTCTTTTCCTAGATTTTGCTAAGGTATGATTGATTAAATATGCTTTTTTAAGCAAACTTGTGCTACTGGCCAAGCCCTTCGGGATGGTAGTCACATATGTTCAGAATTCTCTCCCTACGCGGCGCTAGTGTGCATATGATGTTTCAGTTTGATTATACTGTATCTTGAGAGCCTTACTAGTAACGATATTACTTTCTTCAGTCAATTCGTTCTAGTGACCAAGTCCATCCGGATGATGATCACATACGTTCGGAATTCACTCACTACGTGGCGCCAGTACGGATATGAGATTCCAGATTATTTAACGTTATATTACGAGAGTCTTATTAATTAGGACATTCAGCAAATTTTTGCTACCAGCCCTTCCGGGTGGTAGTCCCATATGTTCGGAACTCACTCACTGTGTGGCGCTAGTGTGCATGTAACCTTCCAATTTGTGATTGCTATATCTCGAGAGTCTTACTAGTTAGGACGATGTTTTCTTCAGCAAACTTTCAGTGTTTTCATTTTAATAATGTTCTCGCACTACTAAAATGGCTTTTCTCTATTTTTCAACTTTTCCTGTAGATTTTCTAAGTTTTTATTGCGTGTCCCGTCGAGGTTCAAGGCAAACAAAATGGTGAAAGAATCTTGTCAACCCGTTAATCCAGTCTCGAGTTATACGATCACGATCGAACAGCAATTCATTTTTAATATACTCTGAGAAAAATTCTATTCTCATACCGACAATTGAATCATGGTCAAGATGGCTATTGCATATAATTATTACAATAACCATGAAAATGGACGAGTTCACCACGTTCATGGCACTCTTGACTATAATCATGGTAACAAGGACTATTCCAACATTATGATAAATGTTGAATCAACTATTTAACTCGTTTTAGCCATGATCATAGTCGGTTCAAAATCACTATACTGCAATAGTCCATCTTAACCCCCAATAATGGTAAAATTGACTATCAAATTTGTCTCTGTGTAGGCGGCGACTCTAAACCCAAAAAAAAGGAAAAAAACATAATCAGTGGAAACTATTCACTAGAAATTCACTTAACTTTCATGTGATTCATGAAGTGGAAAATGCTTTGTAAAATCAAGTGATTCTTAAAGGGTGTTTCGATCAAAATTTGGTCGACTTAAACTTGACGCATTTCCTTTCATCGTGCATTAAAAAAATTTGCACACCTCTCATTTTGAATATGTGTGAGTGAAGCATCATGCTTGTATTTTGATTTTGAGATTAGCACTTCAGTTATCAAAATGTCGTCGAAGGAAGAGAAGCAACGCATCAAAATGTTGCAGGTGCATGGCGAAAATCCAAACTACTCTCACGCCTAGTTGGCGAAATTGTTGAATATGGCTAAATCAACTATTACGTATTAATAGTGTTCGGTGAACGTTTGTCGACAGCCAGGAAAGCTGGATCGGGGGGAAATCGAAAGCCGGAGGCCACAGCGACGACAAAAAGTTCGAGCGGAAAACCAACCTCTTCGTCCGAGATGTCGCAAAGAAGCTGGGAGTGGCCTGTCGACTTACTAGAAAGTGGTGACTCCAAATCGCGACGATGAACAAAACACGTCGGCCAAAGCACGATCGCGAAAGTTGTACACGACGATGCTGACGAAGTTTGATTGCGTGGTACAGGACGATGAAACTTACGTCAGGGCAGATTTTAAACAGCTTCCTGGATAGGAATTTAATACGGCAACCGGACGGGGAAAGGTGTCAGATAATTTCAAGCACATTAAACTGTCATTAAAGTTCGCGAAGAAATATCTGGTGTGGCAGGCCATCTTTACCTGTGGCTTGAAGAGCAACGTTTACATTGCGACCGGAACCGTCAACCAGGAAATTTATCTGAGCAAGTGCCTACAAAAACGTCTACTGCCTCTCCTGAAGCGACACAATTGTTCCGTTCTATTTTGGCCGGATTTGGCATCTTGCCATTACGGAAAAAAAGGCCATGGAGTGGTATGCTGCCAACAACGTTCAAGTGGTGCCCAAGAACAAGAACCCTCGCAACACGCCAGAGCTCCACCCAATCGAACAATATTGGGCCATCGTCCAGCGGAACCTTAAGAAGACTCAAAAAGCTGTTGTGAGCGAGAAACAGTTCAAGGCAAACTGGCGTTCTGCGGCGAATAAAGTGGACAAGGAGACTGTACAACATCTTAAGGCAGGTGTTAAACGAAAGACCCGGCAACTGAACTTGAAAAGGAAAAATAATTTGACTTAAATAAAAACTTTGATCGACTCACACACATTACTGATTGACCAAATTTTGATCGGAACACCCTTTATGTGTCCAGTGAAATGTAAATGAAGTCAAGAAAAAAAAGATATAAAAAAAAGATTAGTGAAGTAGAAATTCTTTTTCTATGTGATATTCATGTAAAAGTCACTTATTTTAGTATTGGAAAATATCTACATGTAGTAGCTTAGTGAAATTCTTTTTCCGTGTGCTTAACTCCAAGGCGTAGCTTTACGTCAAGGTGGAGCGCAGTAACGCGGCAACTACGGTCTGAATTCAATTCCCAATTCCCAG
Source organism: Aedes koreicus (assembly GCA_024533555.2). Classification (NCBI taxonomy): domain Eukaryota; kingdom Metazoa; phylum Arthropoda; class Insecta; order Diptera; family Culicidae; genus Aedes; species Aedes koreicus. The sequence continues at coordinate 30,634 of JAHHFK020001311.1, read as the reverse complement.
AATTACGTATCTACATTTTCAGTTTTCCACGATGGTCGACTATCCGGAACCGTCAGGATCACCGAAGCTCGTTTCGATTGATTATGATATGGATGAACTTGAGAACCAGGATGTTCCGGTGGAATTCCTCGATGCTTCTGAGGAGAAGGAAGAGGACGAGATGAAATTGTTCTCGAGTTACTCTTGAAATTTTGCTACGGAAATTTCATCGGTGGGAAGCATCAGTTGAAGTTGACGCAACACAGTGGAAGAAGTAATGAAGCTTGCGCGGAATTCCTTTGTAGGTTATAGAAAGAGAGAAGTGATTTTTGAAGCAGCTGCTGGAATTGGTGCTGATCAATATTCGACACGATGGGCTGAATCCACGGCCCTAATTAGCGAAGAAATCGACCTCACTGTGTGGCACGTTGCACCGTCCTGTTGGAACCACAAATCGTTTACATCCATATCGTCCAGTTTAGGGCAGAAGAAGTCGGTAATCATCGACCTGTACGCTCTCAGTTGACGGTGATGGCCTCGCCAGCGTCGTTTTCGAAGAAGTACGGAAAGATGACGCCCCCTGCCCAAAATGCACACCATACAGTGACTTTCTGGGGATTCATTTCCATTTGGTGTACATCGTGTGGATTGGTCTTGTCCCAAATTTGACAATGCTGCTTGTTCACATACCCGTTCATTCAGAAATGGGCCTCACCGCTGAAGAAGGTTTTCCGAACAAAATTTGGTATGGGGTTTGGTTCCAACTGCTCCAAAAACCAATTAGCGAACACACGGCGCTGTCTATGATCGATGAGCTTGAGCTCCTAAGTCAATTGGATCTTGTATAGGTGCAGACCCAAGTCTCGAAGCAGAATTCACCAAGTTGAAGTCTGCAAGAGGCCGAGTTCTTGTGTTCCACCACGGAACCACGGTTTAAAAATCTAATCAAGTTGAATGAAATAAATCCAAATATATTAAAGTGATATATTACAAAAAGCACCGCTGTTCTCCGTTGAACTACATGCTTTCAAATATCCAACCATGTTTATAATAAGCTCTCGCAAAAATTTGGCTGCAACTTTTTGCTATATTTTGAGTAATTGTTATTTGAAAACACCTCCATTTTACAACATTATTGTAAATATATTTGTATTCATGTATGATATAACGCAAAATGTGTCTGGAATGAACAATATATTGTTAATATTGCAACGTTTACATTTCAAATTGTAGATCTTTATTCGCCAAAAAATAGTGAACACGACTTTTTGCGGTATTTTTTAAAAGTTTGCCAATATTTTGTTTTCTGTGTAAGATAGGACTTTGACGTCTTGGACAACATTACTCAGCATTGCCTAATAAACAACTTTGTCCATAAAACCACCCTTCTAGGACGCTCCGTTGAAAATATTTTTCCAAGCTAGAAGTAGACTACTCAAAAAAAAAAATCATGAAGTTTGAACCGTCGAAAGGCATGTTTCGGTGAAAATCTGTATTTGTCCAATCCTAAACGGCTCCCCCGCGGCATCCGGATTGTCCCGGAATGGCTAACATAGTCATTGGGCAATTTTAAGGCTAGAAGTAGACTAGAAGGGAAATATGGTCATTGGTCCGTTTCAAGGCTAGAAGTAGACTATTCATGAAAAATCATGAAGTTGGAGCCGTCGAAAAGCATGTTCCGATGAAAATTTGTTTCTGTCGTCGCCTCACGGATCGTGGCAAAATATGCCCTCTTCCGGCACAGATTCCTTGCGGCCGATCGGATCAAAAAGGGCAGTACTCACCAGAAACTGAAAATTGGGACTCTAATAAGCATTATGATTGCAAAGACTTTAAAATTTGGTCATATATAGTTTCCACAATGTGAGTATGAAATCCGGGTCAATATGACCCGAAACACCTTATTTGTAACTTTTTTTTTAACAGAAGAAATGTCAAAAAAAAAAATTGGGTTCGATGCAGAAACGTAACTTCCTATGCTCTAAAAATTCCCCTTTTCCCCCCAATTAAACCCAGCCCCGATACTATCCCATATAATTGATACAATAACCATGAAAATGGTCAAATCCACCACGTTCATGGCATTTTTGACTATGATCATGGTAACAAGGACTATTCCGACATTATGGCAAATGTTGGATCAACTATTTGTAATGGTCGTTTTGACCATGATCATAGTCGGTTCAAAATCACTATACTGCAATAGTCATCCTAACCCCCAATAATGGTAAAATTGACTATCAAATTTGTCTCTGTGTGATTTAGGAAAAGTCAAGAATATTCAAACGTCTAGATGCTTATTTTAGAAAGTTATAGCATGTTTAGAATCCATTCCGGGGTCATATTGACCCCGACACCTAAAGAAGGTTAAAAAAAGCCAAAAGTGTCCGAAAGGCAGCTCTCTCGAAGCACGCAATCCACCATAAAGGTAAAAGTTCTAGCCTTCACCAACCGGCGCCTTCTGGATAATAAGGTACCCGGTAAGTCTTCCGATAAAAATACACCGGTAAGTCTTCCTGGCGGAAAGACATACCAACATGGGGTTTAAAGACAGGAGATTATGACCAATGCGGCCGCCCGAGAAGGGAGCCCCTACTGGAGATGATCATGGAGGGTTTTAGCAATATATTTGATTTGACTAGTTGACTCAATCTTCGAAATCTAAATAAAATTTGGGAAAAATAACTAGAAGACTTTCAATGTGATATGCGCCAAAATCTGATTTCATCAACAAACTGCACAATTTGAGGGGATTAGACATAAAATTCTAAACCACCTTTTAGCTGGCGACAGCTCTCTGATGAGACTACAGGATCCTATTTCCATGTTCCTTTGTTCAACCCATTCCCAAAAAATGTCACCTATTCTAACCACAGAGAACAGACATCTAAGCTGGAGTGCCCTCCGTGTGTAAATTTCTGTAACTGTTATTTTAAAATTACAGCTCTTTTCCGTAAGTTTTGGTGAATCGTGTGTTGATGGCGCCACTTGCGCGCCTCTAGATTTCCGGAGCAATACGCGATTAGGGCGTACATGCAAAATATAAACAAATTGTTTTTTCAATGCAATGCATAATTACTGCAACTAAATCATGAGTTTTGACCTTTTTGTCCTGGTTGTGCTTTAATTTTATTCATTAAATATTGTTTTTGCAAAGGGCGTAGAGTTATTTCGTATTCAAAACAATTCATTCTGCGATTTACGCCATATTGATTGTTGACAAAGTGAAAGGCGTAATTTAAATCAAAACATAAACATGGCGTAAAGTAAAAGGCGATACTGACAAAAAATCAAAACAACGGCGAAAAGTGGAGGGCGAAACCTATCAAAATGTCAACAATAGGGCGATACTTTTATTTCCAGTACTTGAGGGGCCAACATTGAAAATGGCGTAATCAAATATCCTAGTATTGACAGGCGAATATTAAAAAAAATGCAAATTTCAATGAATAACGAAAGAATTTCCATCAGTATTATATATGAATCAGAAGCTAGCTTTGTTCTCTGTCTGTATGCTAGATTGTATTTGAATTTATTCGTTAATTTGTAAATTACGGTTTGAAATTCTACTTGCAATATTATAATCATCATTTCCCTTTTGTTTACATACTGCATGTTCGCCCTAATCGCAAATTGCTCTGGATTTGTTGTTCTGTCAATTTTAATTTGGTGAAACGGGTGAAACCCAGACCTGGCAGCGCTGATGTTTCAACGGTTTGCTTTTAAAAATTTACACAATAAATTGGGGGAAAAAAAAGTTCGAGCCTGGATGTCTGTTGTGTTCTAACCTCGGTTAAACCGCGAGTAAACAGCCCAAGTCCTACTAAACATTGAATTACCAGCTCCGTAAAGCTAACACAATTTAGCCTCCCAAATAAATGAACTTGTCTAAAGCAACTTTCTTTCACCTGATCCTTGAACAAAAATCTCTGAAATTAGGAGCGCGTCGTATCAATTCGTTGGCAAAAGTTCTCATCAAAAGATCTCTTAATCTGACACGAACAATAACAACATCCTTCTCCGCAAATGGATGCAGAATTCCAGTTAAAACCCGACCAGATAATGAGATCGACCGACATCCAAAAAGCTTCCTGGTCGTGCAGAAAAACAACATAATACCAACTCTCCCCAGCATCATCGTCGCCACCAATACCGAAACGGTTCCAATTTCAGCACTTGCTCCCGAGCCGAAACCGCTGCACGCCGAGGATTATGACAATTTTATCGCAAATTGATTTCCATTTTCGTTTATATTGCCAGGGCATATCAATAAGTACCGCACATTTTATGAATCCGAGAGACTTATTAATTAAGTGAAAACCTCCTTTCCGTTGAAAATACGCGCCGCAACCCCTGTTATTTATTTTTTCGCAAACACGATTCATGCGACGGATTCCGGCGGACAAAAAGGCGTAACGGAATGTCACACTCTCGCATACGGACCCAGTTCACCGCCATCGTCGCAGCCGTTCTTCCTCCTCTTCTTGAATGGGTATTATATTCGTTTGAATTCGTCAGTTTGTTCAGTTTTCAATAATTCCGCGCATCTTTTCCGGTGCACAGCAGATTCGCGCAATTTAATTAATATTCACGGTACGTTGGTTCCCTGCGGCTCCGCTACCATCCGTTCCGCTTCATCGAAGCCGAATTGCCCGAATTTTTACCAAATTTTAAATTCAACAGTTGGAACTTCAGCACTCACTACCATTTAGATTGACAATCACCGCTTCAAACTGTTTTGTTTGAGGTTAAAAGCAACGATAACAAACACACACTCACACTCGTACGCGACCGAACAACCGCGAAGGAAGGAAAGAACAATGGATTGAAGTCTTACCGCGACCGCTGCTTGCAAGTAACTGAAAACAGATCGCGATCGAATCGAGAGACAGACGACGAGACAAACCCAGCTGAGCAAAGAGTCTGTCGATGATGCAAGCGGCATCGATCGCTGGAACCGGTCATCATCATCATCATCATCATCATCATTATCGCAGTACGCGAAAAGCGAACCTCGCAAACCACTTTGTTTTTGTTTACATTTCCCGTTCGGGGTGGTTTCCGTGGAAGCGTGTTGTTTCTTCGAATGTTGCACGACATGAATTAGTAGTGCGTGTGTTGCGCTGTGGTTGATTAGATGATGACGGTTTATAACGCTCAAAGTCCGAATTGTAACGCCTCCAGTGAAAGAAATATATTCAAACGAAGCACGATTTTGTCGCGCTTTTTGCTTTGTTGTCTTGTCGTTTTCTGGCATGAAATAACACTGCACGTGAACGCGAATCAACGGTTGTAGTACACTGACTAAATGATGGGCTTGCCACTGGAGCTTTTTTTTTTCAGATGCTTATTTAACAGGTAGGTGCAGCAGTTTGTCGTGGTAAGTCGACTTAAATGAGGAAATTCATTCGAACTGGAATGTGGGGTATTTTACGTTTGAATGCGCCTTTTTCTCGTCAGTCAATAATTATTGTAACGCTAATTCAAGGACTTGAGTTCATTGAAGCGGTATTGAAAAAGTTGAAATTCTGAAATTGAAGTTAATTAAAATTCGTGCCTCAAATCCGTTAACAGCAATGTATCTCGTGATGTAATTCAACTTCGCTAACCTTAATTGGGCACACCTTACGCCTCAATCCAAATGACGGCGATGACCATGACCTCACATTACGTTTTACGGTCGGCGATGGGAGGCAAGTTTCTATTTCAATCTCTGGAAAACGTACATGACTGTTGCGGTGTCTACATGAGTAAAAGCTAAAAGCCATTTTGGCAAGGGGACAACTTCTCTCTCTCTCTTTCCATTCGTCTTGGCACCTTATATTGGAACCGTCCGCTTTGGAGTCCCACGCCTTTTGTATTTAGGTTCCTACGTAACGGGTAGTGCAACAGGTTTGCACGTCGCGTCGGTTTGGATGGTTTCGGTGCCAGTGGGAGTCGTTTGGCAAAAAATGAGATCATTTTCTTGGCTTGAAGGATTTCAATTGGCAGCAAAAAAGCACCGGTTTGGATGATTTATGGCAAAGTTCAACAGCTGAATTGAAACGAAAACATTTACAGCGTATTGTACTGATATGGATCTGAATATGAGTGTCACACACTGCAGTCGAAGATTCACGTATTAATTGGGAGATCTGTAAACTAGTCGATCCTTGAATTAGCAAACAAAATTGTAACATAACAGAATTTCTGTAAATAAATCGTGAATTAAAACAAAAACATTTTAGAAATTCAGAACACTACCTAGAAGTTCAGTGAACTTCCAAGATTGAAAAAAAAAGGTAAATAAGTCTCTGGAGCTTTCAAGTAGTTTCTACAACTTCATGGGATTTATCACATCTTCTCAAAATTTTCTAGAATTTCTTTGAAGTTTTCCTTTGGTAAGAAGTTTCCAGAACTTTGAAGTAGAAAATGCTCAATATAGGGGAAAAGAGGGAAATCAACGGATTTCTGTTTTCCCAAGAATCAGGTAATAGGGTAATTTAGGGGTATTTGAATTATGACCTTTTTCGATGAAAAATGTAATAATATACCCACATATTTCATTTAGTTTTTAATTCTGAGAAGTGCAAATATTGAAAAAAATAAACAATTTCAGAATATTATGAAATCACTATGGTACAAGACAACACCATTCTATTTTACCATGAAACACGCTACACAGAGAGGAATTTGATAGTCAATTTTACCATTATTGGGGGTTAGGATGACTATTGCAGTATAGTGATTTTGAACCGACTATGATCATGGTCAAAATTACCATTAAAAATAGTTGATGTAACATTTTCCATAACGTCGGAATAGTCCTTGTTACTATGATCATAGTCAAAAATGCCATGAACGTGGTAAATTCGACCATTTTCATGGTTATTGAAACCATTATATGCGATAGTCATCCTGACCATGATTTAATTGTCGGTACAACGATGAAATTTTTCTCAGAGTAAAAAAAAAAAACAACAAAAAAAAAAACCGACCCCCCCCCTATATTTTATATAACAAAAACCACAAAAAAGGGGTATATATTCCGACAGGCCAACTTGCTTTCACTTTGCATAAATGTCACTTTGTGAGCTTCATGCCAGGTTGTAAAAATAAAAATTATAAGATTATTTTTTGAATTAAAAATCGAGAAAAAATATTTGAGATCTAAAAATATATTTTTGTCCTAGTAAGAACGCCTGTCATCGATATCAATGAAAAAACACCATATTTTTTTTAAAAATTAAAACCACCTATTCACAGTGCCTTAATTCGCGATCGAATTCGTTCAGAACCTTTATTGAGATCGTCCGACAGGAAATCATCAACCATCTAAACCATTTAAGAGAAGTTCGTCCTCCAGCGATTATAAATTGAACTTCAGAAGAGGTCATAAGAAGTTATCAAGTTTCGATGTATATTTTTTTTTAAGATTTCTAAACTTTTTTCAACCTTTCCATAGTGCATGAAGATATTCCCTGAAGTTACTCATCAGAAGCTTTTCAAGAACTCTTCTTAAAATAAAGAAAGTTATCGAGAAGTTCAGAGCGAAAATCAGAGAGAACTTTAAAAAATCCAAGAAAGAGTTTCCGAGAAGCTCAGAGAGGACTTACGGATATTTCATAGTTAACTTCATAAAAAAAACCGAGAGAACTGTCGTGAATTTCGAGGTCGGGGCTCTGAGATTTTGCCCGTCTGATGTCGGTCCTCCCTTAGCTCAGTCTGTAAGGGCGCAGCTACAAAGCAACACCATGCTGGAGGTGGCTGAGTTTGATTCCCGGTCTGGTCTAGGAATTTCTTAAATGAAAATTTCTCGACTTCCTGGGCATAGGGTATGATTGTACATGCCACACAACCATACTAATGCAAAAATGGTACTTGGCATCGAAAGGCATAACTGTGGAAGTGCATTTAGAACCCTAAGTTGAGAGCAAGCAATAAGCTAATTGCGAAAGCAATAAGCTTGAAATGCTAAAATACGATGTCGCTGCAATCGCTGTTGATCTACCGATTGCAGAGTCGAACGCCAACTCACAAAATCGTTCGCTTGTGACTCGTTTGATGCCGCTGATATATGATGAGCCATCGTCCGCCAAGTCGAACGCCGGCTCTTAAAGCCCAAACGCAATGTGGACGGAAACGGAACGGAAACGGCAAGTTTGACAGTTGTCGCAAATGACGTCAATATGTCCAATTGGAATCAACTTGGATCTAATTAGTTTCCGACAAGCAGGTTTACTCAGATTGGGCTCTTCTACTACCGTCGCCGTTCTGCGTCCGTTATCAATGCGTTCGAGCCTTTAAAATCGTTTGGGGTTTGATGCTGCTGCTACCACTCACAGTGGTAACCACTGTTGCTGCTGCTGCTGCTGCTGGACAACCGTCTATCACGACGTTCGAATGTAGAATGCCTTTTCTACATGGCTACTGGTGTTTAAGAGAAGGTGAAACTAGATGCTGATTGGATGATGAATACAATCGGATTTTCATGAATTAATGGAAAGCAGTTTTTCGAATTGCTCGAGAGTTTATTTACCTTATTTTAGTTTCTTTCTTTATTTACATTTTATATAGACCCAAAAATTTTGTTGTGAAAAAATAATATTTTTTTTTTATTATTAGTTTTTTATTTTAAATCTATTATAATAATATATCCCCCACACAAAAATTTTTTTTTTATTGGTTTTTTTTCTTTGTAATTCCATCCGCTCCATCCTCCCCTCCCCCCCCAACACTCCCCCCTAAAAAAAACCCCCCACACACCCCCCCCCAAACAACCCGCCAAAAAAAAACACCAAACAAAAAAAAAGCCAAAAAAAAGAATAGGGGGGTTGTGGATTGTTGGGTGCTGGCCTCGGGGGGTGTGGGACAGCAACCGTTTACCAAATTGCAATTCGCAGTTTGATTATTGATTGTAGCTATTATCAATATGTAATTTGTGATTTGCGATTTGTTCTTGGTTGTATATTGCCGAGCCGTGAAGTATACCTTACAGTCTGCACCTTGCTATACACTCTTGTGCTTTTCAGTACCTTTCGGTATTAGCTAGGACAGGACCTGCCAGCTGTTAGTGCAAAAACAAGACCATTAAGCTGTCAAAAAAGACCGTTTTTTATTGGTCGCTTTGACAACCACCTCTACCGCCTCCGTCGAGTTATGTTACAAGCAGGCAGTTTGTTGTTGGTTTGGCGGTGTTGCTAGTAGTCACTGCTTTTTCACTTTTTTCGTGTGTGACAACTAGAACAAAAGTTCACTTTTGCAGTGGTTTATTTTAAATCAGTTCGAAATGAAGTGCAAAGCGATAAATTGTGGTCACAGTGACGTGTCACATCCGGGTCTCCATTTTCATCGGTTCCCGAGAGATCCAATCGTTCGCCGAAAGTGGGTGAAGGCCTGCATTGGGAACGCACGTGAGGAAGACATTCTCTTGCTCAAGATTTCTCCCCACAGCACAATTTGCAGCGTAAGCATCAATGAAATTCAATGGAACCTTATCAATTAACGTTTAGTTTGATGCAGGTTCATTTCCCGAACGACAAAAGACATGTTTTTAATTACTTTATTTTCAATGGGATTACTGTGTAAACATATCTGACAACACTTGAGCGACTCCCGTATCATAGCAATCATAAATTTAGGGTATTAGTATCCTAGGCTTTGTTTTGATACACGCTCGTTTGTAATTACTCAAAACTGAGTAGAAAACGACTCAGTTTCGTTAAAAGTGGAACTACCCTAATTAAAGTAATTGAAGGGTTGCTCATTTTTGATTAACTAGGTCACCTGTCACAATTAGAGTAAACATTACTCAGTCACGCTTGTTTTTATTTTTTCAAAACTGAATAGAAAACGACTCAGTTTTGTTAAAAAAGGAACTGCCCTAATTAGAGTAGCTATAAAGTTACTCATTAATGATTAACTAGGTAATTTATCAAAATTTGAGTCAACATTACTCAGTATCTAATTTTATTTGTTATTTTATTTTAAAGAAACCGTTGATTGTTTCCGACAACTGGCCAGTTAAAACGGAAGTGTGGAAAAACTTTAAATTTGTAATTCCATGAACTGAATTACAATCTATTCATGGATTGTGTTCGGCACTTCGATTAAAATTTTTTGTTGATTACAACATACAGTAGTTCCATCTTGAAAAGTTTTGATCGACTGAACCTTGGATTCAACCACGTTTTTCGCTTTTGACAGCTTCATTATAATTACTCTATTTTTCACGCTTGTTCAGATCTACTCTAAATAGAGTAACTTTCACTCAGTTTCCTTATATCAAGTTACTCAGTTTTTGACATTAAGCATGGAAATACGAAACTGAGTGAAAGTTACTCTATTTAGAGTAGATATGAACGAGCGTGTACACTTTGTTTTTTTTACAGAATATTTGAGGGTGTGCTGGTGCGAGTTACGTTATTAGGGGCGAATCGTTAAGCTTAGGACCTAGCTTGGGACCGGTGTGCTAGTACTTCCTGAGCCAAAAAATATAATCATTTTCTTCCTGACTAACCAGTCGCTGCTAGCCTCCTAGTATGCAGTTGACAAGTACAGACCTTAAGTAATTTTTACCATTTCTACCGAATTAATATTGACAACTGCTCCAGTATAGGTAGAATGTCAGTTTTCCTTGCGGAATAATCGAACGGAATATTATCAGCGGCTGGATAGTCAGGAAGAATATGAATATATTTTTTGGCTCAGGAACACCTACTAAAATTAACTCCCCCAACACCCCCCCAATCCGGAGCAAATTTCGATTAGGGCGAACATGCAGAATGTAAACAAACGGGAAATGATGATTGTAATATTGCAAGTAGAATTTCAAATCGCAATTTACAAACTAACGTATGAATTCAAATACAATCTAGCATATAGACAAAGAACAAAGCAAGCTTCTGATTCATCTATAATACTGATGGAAATTCGTTCGTTTTTTATTGAAATTTGCACATTTTTAATATCCGCCTGTCAATGCTAGCATGTTTGATTACGCCATTTTCAATGTTGGCCCCACAAGTACTGGAAATAAAAGTATCGCCCTATACTATTCGCCTATTGTTGACATTTTCATAGGTTTCGCCTTCCACTTTTCGCCGTTGTTTTGATTACTTTGTCAGTATCGCCTTTTACTTTTCGCCGTTGTTTTGATTTTTTGTCAGTATCGCCGTTTACTTTACGCCAAGTTTATGTTTTGATTTAAATTACGCCTTTCACTTTGTCAACAATCAATATGGCGTAAATCGCAGAGTAAATTGTTTTGATGATGAAATAACTCTACGCCCTTTGCAAAAACAATATTTAATGAATAAAATTAAAGCACAACCAGGACAAAAAGTTCAAAACTCATGATTTAGTGGTAATAATTATGCATTGCATTGAAAAAAAAACCTTTTGTTTATATTTTGAATGTACGCCCGAATCGCAAATTGCTCCGGATTGGACCTTTTTTTTTTTTTTTTTTTACCAAGCAGAAACCTCCTTTTGAATGGATTGTTGAAATTCCAAAACCTCCAAATATTTAACCAACCAAAAAAATTGCCCAAAAACCAGTTTTTTTCTTAAAAGAATTTTGGGACCCCCCGAAAAAAAATTTCACTTAGCCACCACCGGAAACACATGCAGATATTTTCCAATACTGAAATGAGTGACTTTTACATGAATATCACATGGAAAAAGAAATTCTACTTGACTAATCATTTACATTTCCCTGGACACATAAGATTCACTTGATTTTGCAAAGCATTTTGCACTTCCTGAATCTCTTGAAAGTTAAGTGAATTTCTAGTGGATATTTTCCACTGATTATGTGAATTTTTTTTTTTGGGTGCTGATATGTGCAAGCAAAATGTGATGTCTCATTTGTCATTTTGACTTTTCCATTAAAAATAATAACCCACTCGAAATGTTCGCTGAGTTCCATCGACAGAGATGTTCGCTGATGACTAAAACACGACGTTTTATAACTCATTTCGTGTTCATGGATCACTGATAATCAGACGTTTGGTTGGTGAACGTTTGAATCCAATAAAGCACAAAGGAAGAATAGCGCCATCGTCGTCAAAACAACTTTTGTTTGAGTCTGCATGAACTGTGACATCGTAAAATCATCCATTTTGTCAACAAATGCGCTTAATTTGAAATTCGTCCGTTTGTCTGTGATCACATTGGACGTCCACGCCCGATTATGGATTTAGCTGATCAGAGGATAACACCGCAGTAAGCTGTGAGGCAGTATCCACTAGGGAACAGCTGAAGCAGAATGGCAGACCGAATCTTGTTGACACAATTGCATAGCTTCTGTCCTGTGCACATTCGAGGTATGGAGCCCATGTCCGAAACGGTGCCGGGAAAATAGATTTCGCTGATTGGCTTTCGTTGTTTGCACACTGAAAGCAAGCTTTGATTATCATATCACAATGAAACGCTGCAGATTTCTGTGAAACATCCCTCTCGTTCCGGGAAAGTTTTTCAAGCTCTTTAACAAAGAAATGGAAATAATTAACTTTTCCTCAAACTAATTGAGCTCCGTCGACGCTTTGCTTCCCCTCCTCCACGAAAACCGACTGCTGGCAGGGGCAGAGACTCGAATAAATTACATTTCAATCCGGCGATGTGCTATCATTCTGCGCCCGTTGACAGTAGCGGCGGTGTCTCCATCTGCATTTAGATAAATGACAATGACAAGAACACGAGAAACATTTAGCACGTGACAGCCGCAGTGATGGAGCGGATTGCTAATAACATTATGATAATTATTATTTCTCCATTTATTTTGAAGTTTCCATTAAATCAGGAGTGTGTGCAACTTTCCACTGGGGACAACTCATTCCAACGGTGATAATAATGACAGAAATGCTCCTGATGGTGGAGGAGGAAGTAATAGAAAGTTTCCCCGATAGCGATGTTGATAATTGTGACTCCGCGCTGGTAAAGCGGAATGGGATAATCCACTTTACAACTATCACCATGGCAGTTTCTCCCCGAGAGGCTACTTCTTTTGAAGGCCTGTTGTTTTTTCGAAAGATGGTTGGAATTTCTCAGTAGAATAACATAGCAACGATTTCGTTTCTTAATCTCAAACATTTTCGCGTTCTTCTTGATTGTATTGAGTTGTTTCAATTTAGTTTTGTTTATTGAATTCACTTCGACATTTTGGTATTTTTGCTTTTAATTTTCCACCTTAAATTACGCTTTTCAATTGCAAACTACGATGATTCTTATACAGTGACATTAACGTTGTTGTTTCTCTCTGCAAAGTCCTAACTTTAAATGTTTGAGATTTTTCTCTCTCTCTCTCCATATTATGGTGGGACTGGGTGATCGAACTGAAAACGAGCGGTGTATGGATGCGGTTGCTGTTCGGGTTTGTGAAATCCCGTTGTAAAAATGCATAAATGTTTTTATTCTATTTTATGAAATGAACACATTTAGGTTTTGTTTACATTAACTATGTGGCTGTTGTTTGTTGCTATTGTGGAAATTGAGAATTGGAGAGGGGTTCTTTTCCAGGGGGGGGGGGGGGGGGCTCAGGGCAAACTGTAATTGACATTTTCCAATCAGTGTCTGTGCGGTTACGATGCGTGGTAAAATGATGGAAGCTGTCAAAATTTCCGCTCAGCAGTTCCATTTCACAGCATTCGGACGAGGGGTTTGCAAATGGATGGAAGAGAAAATGTACCGATTGCTTACTAACATACGCTGCTACGATATTATGATGTTTATAATTTAGTTTGACAAGAGCGACAAGTTGCGTTCAGAAAAAATCGACCCGCGATTTTGACTGCATTTTGAAAAAGCACAAAATATTTCGTCAAATTCTCTTACTCCTCTTCCTTTTCTCAATTTGTTTACATTTTGTTGTATCATTGTTAAGAACAGCTATTGAAATCTCTCTAAAACAGTTACTGCTATTGTGTATATATTTTTTTTTCTTATGTTGATTGATGGTTGGCTAACATTTACTTTCATCACACCGTGGCTATTGTTTTCATCTTATCGCTGTGAATATATTTCGTTTACAAAAAAATGTTGGGATAAAAATGCGCTGTTTTGTTTACATTCGTCTTATGCAGCTTCTGTAGCACATTTACATTTATATATATGTGTGTGATTAAATCAAGGGGCCATCGAAAAGGATCCAAATTGCCTACACATTAATCGTTTCTTTTTGGATGTTTTTGTTTGTTTGTTCAGCTCTACTTGACACTTGACCAGGCCGATCGGCAGGTTTGCACAAGAGTGAGAAAGCGCATATGGCTCGGGGTTTCTCACTGTCGTGCGTCGTCCCCGAATGTGTATGGGATGTTGGAAGTTATGCTCTTACTATAAATATGGTCGATTGCTAGGCCCTACCCGTAGTTTAAAGAAGATTTTTCTCTATATTGGTTACAACGTTAATCGATTGTGATTTGACGAATTTCGCTTTCCGTTTCGTCAAATCTGTGTTGACAGCTGACAGATGATGATTTGCTGTTTGTAAAACCTTACATATATCTCGACTTGTTTCGGTTAATGTCATCTTACGTCAAATCGTTAATTTACGTTAGATTATCTTCAAAAATTCTTACAGAACTACAAATTCAACTTAGTTAAAAGATCTGAAATCAGTTGATCGGAAAACGTCACCTAAATTAGAAGGTTTTTCATCGCTAGTAATAATAATATTCTCTCGGTAGGTACAGTCTCTATGTTTTGCTTCGTTTATTGTGTAACACTACTTTCTAGGATTAAATTTAAAGTGTGACCACTCTTCGGTTCCTTCGCATCTTGTTGTCTCAACAGCATCCGCTTCTTTCTCCTTCACCCAAAAAGTGTCGTCCTCCGTGTGTTTTTTTATACTCTCTTTAGTGTTAATGTAGAATCAAGCTTTACCTCAATTTCTTGTTTTGGGTTTTTTGTTCTTGTTTTTAAACTTCGCCACTGCAAAATATTCGAGTTTTACTCACTATGGTGCGAATTTGCACTTGTTTTCTTTTGCTTCTTCATCGAACAGTTTAGGTGTTGGAATATTATGAGGCTGTGCTAAATAAACGTTATTTATGCTTTAAAATGTTTAACATTTCTAAAGTTTTCCAAACGAAGCAATATGAAAAGTTTGTTCATTTTAGTTCGAAAATAAATAATTTTTCTGTCTTTAAACTCTAATTTTAACTTCGAAATCGATAAGAACGTTTTTTGACGTTTATTTTTTTCTGTTTGTGTTTGTCTGGTAAAAACATCTCAATTTAAGGTTCGTTTTGGAAAGGCATTATTTGTTTTATCATGTTCTTCTCGTCAATTAAAAATTCTTAGAAACTAATGTCCATTTTTTGTGTACCTCTTCTTTATCGATTAATAGTCAATAGCAACATTTTCTTGTATTACTTTCACCTAGGATTAAACAGTTTTGCTACAAATGACATTTTCTGTACCTTTGTAATAACCACTGCTTACGTAACACTTACCTACATCCACATGTTTGTTGGTATATATTTATATAAAAAAAAAACACTGATCCAACCTCTAATACTCACAAATGTGCGCCTTTTCCTTTCTGCGTGTTTAGGGTGAATTCCAGTTTTAAACGAATGTTTCAAGCTGATGATTGGTTTATTTCATTATTTTGTTGCATTGGTTAGCAAATTGTTGTTTGTTTTCCTTTCGGTTGTTTTGACTAGTGTTTGGCTTTTCACATTGAATGGCTACGACGAATTTTCTGAGTGTGTACGTTTGAGCTTACATTAATGTATCTATCGTTACTTGTTGGTTTTTGGAGTGTATTCTACTTGATTATCGGTGGATTCTGTTGATACGGGTTTTTGCCTGTAAAGAAGAGAAAGAGGTCTTTAGAAATAATGTCGCTGTCGAAGAATGCTGTGAAATAGTGCAGTTCATGCAGCAATCAATGGGAAACTTCTGATTTACATTTGGATTATAGCATATTTACTAGAAAGCCCATTTGAACCCAACTACACTCTGTGATATTTCTTATCGTCGGGAATTTAAAAAGAAGTCATTTCTATCATTCACGAGGTTCACATGGAGCTGTTGGACGCACAGCCCTATGTGGTGCCTTATTCGCGAAAACGCCCTTTTCAAATGTACATCACCATTATCGTCATTGGCAAAGTGTAAGTGACAGCTAATTTCCTTTTGTTATTATAACCACAAAGTTATCTGAATAAACAAGTTGTAAACGATGTAGAAGGAGATGTTTTGCTCATCGCCATGAGGCACCAAGAGTAGACAGTCATGTTTGCTAGAATGAAAGATAGGGTACGGGACGGGTTTTAAGCAGTTTAGTCAGCCCCTGAGACATTTGATGAAGCTGTATGTAATCTATAATTAGAACGGCCAATATTTAAACATTAATCCCTCTGCTTACGTCTGGTCTATCGGAACATACCTTTAGCAACGAGCATAAGGCTCAGAAAATTTCATAGCCATGGAATAAAGTTCCCAATTGCAGGGACTTCTTAAACGCATGCGGATTGCTTTCCGATTAAAAAAATGTTTTCTTCAGCTCCTCAATCGGTACATAAACTAACAATATTGTATGAGTGCGATTCTGTGCATGTGTGCGAAGGCGAAATGAAATAGGCCGGTTGACGATTTGCTGCAAACGTCAATTTCCTCAACCCGCTCCTTCGTTTTACCCATCCGCTCTCGAAAACAATCAACCAAAACATGTCGATTGCTACGACCACAAACTCATTTCCTAGCAGGTTATGAGACAGACGTACTCGACCAAACTTTTAGTTTGTCATTGATCTTTAGATTGGCAATGTGTATTTCTTATTTCATTTAGTCTCACGCAAATGTTAGCCAAAGCGACTGTGACGACAAACGGGATGCTTCGTTTAAAAACAAACAAATGCAAGAGACAGCAGGCTTCACGTTACATTACCGGTGCGCTATATCCATGGTTAACAAAGAAGAGAGGAAACATGGGCTCTCTCAAAAGCAACAGAGATGCCATAGCTGCAGCTCAACAGCGAAGCATTATTTATCGTTGGGTACTATTGGACAGCTCCAAAACATATTTTTTATTGCAAATGATAGTGCCAGATGATGGACAATATAATTATAAGCATAGATCAACCTCCAATGACTGGAAAAAACATGAAATAAATAGCGATTTTAGATTATCTAAATATGTAATAAATTTAACTCAATGTACAGCATCACATTCTGGCAACAAGCCTAGTTGTGAGAGAGAGCTGATGAAGACATGCTCTCCGGTACACGCGATGCAAATGGAAAATACACAAAGGCAACATTTGAGGGAACTTCTTCAGCTGGTCAGAAACTGATGGTTTCTTGATGATGTATTTTGAATCTTCAAAATGACAGTAATAAATTGGCAATCAATCATGATTCATACATCGAATCATTGGCCCATTAGATAAAGCTTATGATCGTATCATTAAAAATGCAATAATTTGGAAAATGTAGGAGTTATAGACCTATTTCCTAACAACTGATTA
Source organism: Aedes koreicus (assembly GCA_024533555.2). Classification (NCBI taxonomy): domain Eukaryota; kingdom Metazoa; phylum Arthropoda; class Insecta; order Diptera; family Culicidae; genus Aedes; species Aedes koreicus. The sequence goes on along the minus strand of JAHHFK020001311.1, from coordinate 13,202 downwards.
AAATAGTGACCCCTGATTAAGCCGTTCCCTACCCTATGAAGAGAAAGTGTTGAAAGTTCCTTTAGTGTACGGTACGTTGGAAATGGAATAGAATAGTACTCGAACCAAATGGAAATGGAATAGAATAGTACTCGAACCAAGGACGTTATCATTGCCAAACATCCCACTGCGGGGTACATCTCCTTCTACATCATAATCGTTACTCCACGTTCGGAGAATACAAATATAACAATTAGATAAATTAATAAAATTTTTTTTTTTGTGTGTGTTTTTTTTACTTTTTTTTTTTTTTTTTTTTTTTTCTCCCCCCCCCCCCCCCCCACCAGTAGAAAAAAAAAAAAACAATGGTGTTTAAAAAAAAAAAAAATTCCCCCCCCCCATGGGACCCAGAGAGAAGAAGAAAAAATCGGCTTGAACCAAAAAAGGGAAAGGAAAAAAACCAAAATTGTGAAAGGAAAGAAACGTAAACCGCAAAAAAAACACCTTAAAAAACTATTTTTTTCTAGTAGGATCAACCCCCCCACAACATGACAGATTAACTTAGTTTCGTGTAACCACTTGCAAATCGTAGATGTCGCCCCGCGACGTAAACATTGGGGTCGTTTCTTATAGATGCACCGATGTTTCTATTCGGAGGAGTATGTTTTTGTTGCGTCATGAGTGGTTGCAAAACAACAAGCAAGCGTAGCATATCAACAGAGTCTATTTTTATACTCATGATATAATTTCAGTTATAAGTAATTTAAATATTGAAATAAATATTTCACGTGGCTTTCCTCCGAGCAAAAGTACAACCGCAGCGTTTCGAAAGTGTTACACCGCGTTGTATTTTGTGAACATTACGTCGCGCGGTGTATTGTATCCAACAAATCTGAGATTAATTGAAAGTTATTGATTGGCCATAGAAACCGTTTAAAGAATGATTTTTTGTGCTTTTTTTACTGAGGTACTTCATGAAAAAGATTTACATTTACGTTGGGAGGAAGCATATGTCAAAATTCATACACATATATACTATCTTTTTACGTGAGGGAGAGCGGGATTTGAAAATTGGCACAGAATTGATACAGAGTTTCAATTAAATGTATAGGAGATATGTCGAAGAACTCCAGGAACTGAGTAAAATACCCTACTACAGATTCAACCAGGATCACCTGGAAACATTTTTTATCAGGGCAAAAGTGGGCAACAACAACAATCCAACCACTGTGCAGTTTAAAGCAGCATATGTACAAAAGGTTGATTGTGAATAACAATGTCACTTTATCGGCATATGCTATTTGCCAAAACTTCGATGAACTGATCCACATCCACATGCTTCATGCTGAAGAAAATTCTGCGTTCTACCTTGAATCAGTGAAGAACTCATTAACCATTGGATACGATGACGAAAATACAGGTGATGATGAGAATTCAGCTGACATGGTCGGAAATTCTCAAACGGATGATGAGTTTTTCACTTAATCCGAATTCCGCTCCTCGCGTTCAGAAACAACTAGTTGGAACACTAGGAAGTGTGAACAATGCTTGCTACAGGTCATTCGGGATCTCGGGGTCCTTCCTTAGCTCAGTCGGTAAAGGCACAGCTACAAAGCAACACCATGCTGGAGGTGGCTGGGTTCGATTCCAGGTCTGGTCTAGGAAAATGTCTCGACTCACTGGGCATAGGGTATAATTGTACTTGCCACACAATCATACTAATGCGAAAATGGTACTTGGCATCGAAAGCACTCAATTTATAACTGTGGAAGTGCATTTAGAACACTAAGTTGAGGGCAAGCAATGAGTTAACTGTGAAAGCAAAAAGCAAAATGCTGAAGAAGAAAAAAAGGTCATTCAAGATGCCGAATACTTGATAAATTCAACATTGCCAAGTATTATGCAAAGCTGGAAAACAGGATCGTCATGACAATTTACAACGCCCAGCAGCTTGTTTTCATGCAACTATCACGGCACATTTTGAATCAAGATTTAGTGAATTACCATCGCAACATCTTGATAAATTTGTGCATTGATTTTTATCTAAAGCTGCGACTGGAACAATATGCTAAAAAATGTGTTAAAGCAAAGCACAAACTCCGCAAAAAGCTTATTAATTTGATTCTTTTAGGGGGGGGGGAAAGCGATTTACCTTAACAGTCATAAACGTTGTTTACCGTGGAGAAATATATAATAAGATAAAATAAATGCAATAATGTAAAATCTATTAAAAAGAATAAAATTATTACCTATGCTTAAAACAAATACATGAAGGAACTCAATTCTGTCGAAATCCGGAAAATCTACTAGCGAAAATCGACCATTCTGATGCATGATAACGGGCATCGGAGATATTACGATGAATGGCGCATCACTTAGTGAATCCAGTGAAATACCTCTAACTTAAGGTATCTCATATGGTTCTCGAGACAAATCGGTTTTCGGAAGTAGATTTTCCAGATTTTGACTGGTACGAGTATATCTTGTTCGAAAAAGAACGAATGGTGACACTTAATGAAAAACCGTTGACATGACATAATTTGTTACATGGAATATTTATGATGACGTTACATTTTACAAAAAATATAATCGGCTCTACACAAAGAACTTTAAATTAATGGTTTGGCAAACAATCTAATAATCGCTTTTACCATCCAAACGTTATTTCACTTTCAGAAATATTCAAACGGCTAACAAACAAATGTTCAAATATAATGAACTTCATGTTTGAACGATCCCTTAAAACTCTTGCGCAATTGATTATTGACCGCTCCCCTTAGGAAACGCTAATCGACTCCTTCTTCCCCTTTGAAACACGTTTTATATGAAGCAATTCCAAATTTAGTACCGATTGTCACATTGAATACCCCTCCCTTCAATGCGTGATGTAATTTATGTACAACACACTTTTATGTTTCCACTGGTTCCATGTTCACTGCAAGCGTAAAATGTAACAAAATTTGCATTAACATTTTTATCGCACACAATATCTGCATTCCGACCTTTTTAGAAGATACGCTAGATTTTTTTTCGGTTTGACACGTTTGACAGTACCACCGGACCAATTTTTTGAGTTTCAGCGACAATGTACTAGAAGTGTCAAGATGTTCCCGGGTTGAGTAGGATCGAGATTCCAAATACAATTCGTTGGACGGCCATTTAATTGGAGAGCGTAACGCTTCCATCTTCCTCTTTCCGGTGACTTTTTTTTTTTACCACAACGTTATTTTACAAAAAAAAGTTAAGGTTTATTTGTACTACAGAAAGGGGCAAGTGTGCCATCTTAAGCATTTTATTTTCTAATTATCGTATAATTTTCACTATTTTATTTTTCCGAATACACCGATCAAAATTTTATCCGAATAAATGCTGAAATTAAATATTTTTTCATGCTGCTTCATAATGTAACAAACATTCGATAAATCCTTAGTTTCCAAAAATTTGGAAATGTTATTTAAATTGGTAAGCGTATTATAATGTTTGAGGCTAATTTAAAGTTCGATTGAAAATTTGTAATAAAAAATTAGGTAGCATATGTTGAAGCTGAAGCATAGCAAGCCTGGATTAATAAATTTAGTTCACTACTCAGGCAACCAATAAGCAGTTCCAAAGCGTCTTAACGGCAGCCTATCAAGCAATTAAGTCGCCTTAAATGCAACATAAATGCCGCTTTTGGCCCAATATACGGCTGCTTTACTGCAATGCTATGATAATGCTTCATTAATGCTATTTTGCATTTGACATGCTTATTACAGGCTACAAGCATTTAAATAGCATTTGAAATGCAACTTTACAACAGATAGCATTCAAGATGCTGATATAATGCTAATATAATGCTTGTAACATCTGAAATGCAGATTTAGGGTTGATTTACTGCTTATGCTAATGCTTATTGGTTACCTGGGTATTAACCACTACCGGGAACAGACGTCTTTTAGTAATCTTCTAAAGGTTATGGGCCCAGAGAGGGTTCCACTGCGCTAGAAATGTCTTCTTCAAATTCTTCAAGCATTCCATCCATCGAGAGGCTGTCAGGACGCGAAAACTGGTCCTCTTGGAAGTTCGCAGCGAAAACTTATCTTCAGCCGGAATGACTTTGGGATGCAGTTAAGCCCAAACAGAAAGAAGATGGAACATTGGAAGCGGTAGAAGAAAAGAAGGATTTGCAAGCCCGATTGAAATCATGATCCTGCTCCTCGACCCGACAATTTACGTCCACATCGAAGATGCCGAATCGACCCGTGCTTCGTGGGACAACTTGGAAACGGCATTTGAAGACAAAGGGCTTTCTCGGCAGATCGGTTTACTGCACAAGCTGATCAAATCGTATTCAGATGTGTGGATCAATGGAAGACTTTGTGAATCAGGTAATCTCGACAGCACATCAGCTGAATGGCATCGGATTCTAGCTTCCGGAACGCTGGATTGGTATAATTTTGCTGGCCGGTCTCCCGGATGATTATCGACCCATGATTATGGCTTTGGAAAATTCCGGTGTTGCCATAACGGGCAATTTTGTGAAGAGTAAACTTCTTCAAGAGTGACCAGTGCGTAGCAACATGAAAACAGGCAAGCCTTCGCAACGAACAAAAGGCGTGAAATTTTTTCGAAGCAAATGCAGCAGCCTACTTCATCCAAGGACCCGAAATGCAGGAAATGTGGTCGGTACGGACACATCGCAAAGGACTGCAAGGATACAAGAAAAGGCGAAACTTTTTGCATGGTGCTGTCTACGTTTGGGAAGAAGGATACGAACGACTGGAAAAAAAAAAAACAAAAAAAAACATTTCGAAACACTAGAAGAAGTGGAAATGTTGGCGACCGAAGCAATCGGCATAATTGAAAACTGGATGCAGGAGACGAAGCTGCAGATAGCCCACCACAAAACGGAGGTGTTGATGGCCAGCAACTGCAAAGCGGTACAGCGAGCAGAAATCGTCATCGGAGGGCTTGCCATAGCCTCGAAGCGCGTGCTGAAGTATCTGGGTGTGATGATCGACGACCGGCTAAATTTCAACAGCCACGTAGATTATGCCTGTGGGAAGGCGGCGAAGGCCATCAATGCGGTAGCCAGAATCATGCCGAATAGCTACGGACCTAGAAGTAGTAAGCGGCGTCAACTGGCGAGTGTATCATCGTCGATACTGAGATACGGAGGTCCAGCCTGGGTCGCAGCGCTGGAAACCAACCGAAACCGGGCGAAGTTGAGCAGTACGTTCAGGCTCATGGTCATGCGAGTCGCGAGTGCGTCCAGAACTATGTCATCGGAGGCAGTTCATACTGATCCCGTCGCTCCCCGAGTCCACGGCGCCGGACCCGCGGCACCCCCAACCCCGAAAGAAGCACGGAGAGGTAAACTTCCACCTAACGCAGTTTCTGTCTGCAGTCATGGATGATTCAGGCAATACTTGCACCGATTCCGACAGGCAGCGTCACCCTTCTGTCCGGAGTGCACAGACGTCCAAGAGATCGAGCATTTTTATCTCCACCGGAGAACGTGGTCTTTGACTTGCCTCGGAGGGTGTTGGTCATCGAGGACTGATTTGCTTGCCATCAGTTGGGCAGATACCAGTCCAGTTAACGTCGTCTATAGAATGTGTCGTTACTAAAGTGCGTGGAATGCGATTAGCGCAGCCATTACGCAAATGTCATGTCGGCTCTACAGCGAAAGTGGCTCCCTGGAGAATACCAGAGCAGCCCCCCTCCCCTGCCGGGGAACCTCCGTCAGATGAGCGCCCCTTGCTTCTTCTTTCCTCCTCGTCCCTTGACTTGCCTCCCTCCGCCCCCCCCTTCTCTACTTCTTCCTTGTGGTTTTTTTTCCATCGGGAGCTAAAATAGGACGAAACCCATTCACGTCCTCCACGACGACAATGATGACGCTCAACCTGACGCTTGATGATGCGCCTCATCATAATATTTCAATTTGCGCCGTTCTCTATCTCTTCTTCTCGTTCCCGTTTTATCCCGGAACCTTCACGTCACGGTCAGGCAGGCAAACGCGCCCTGCATCCATCGGGTGGAAGTGTGATCGGAAAAACTTTTTGCGCTCGCTTATTGTGCCTCATTCCACAAATTTCTTCCGATAAGTGTCGGAGGAAAACGTGCTTTCCCACGCCCACTCAATCGACCCATTCAGCCGACCGACCGACCGACATCCATGTGTCGTTGTCGTTGCCGTTAGTGGTGTGACTAAAGAATGGATAAAACCCCACTTCCCGGAATAAACCCGGAGAGCTTGAAGAGATGTAACCAACCCTAGTTTTCTTTTTTTTTTTTGCATTCCCCGAAGTCGCTGTCGTTCACTCTTGAAAGTATTTTTACCGCACTTTAGATAAGGGGGGATCCAATTTTCCTCCGTACTGTCTTGCACGAATCTTCGCCGCGAGGAGGGGTAAGAAATTTCGAACGAGAACGGCTACTTTCAGTCTATATGTGGAAATTTTTCCGGCGAAGGACATGAGACCCGAACAAAAATGAGCTTCTGATCAGCGTTGCCAGAATGGACTGAAACTTATGGGCATTAAACGTTAGTAAAATTCGGTTCAACGAATTTAACGGTGCTCGCTATTTTAATGTCACTAATTTAATGTGTTTATCGTTTTCGAAGGAATATCACAAAAAATACGAAAACATTATGGTTTTGTTTTGTCTTGATGCTTGATTTTCTGACTGGTTTTATGCTTTATATTCTTGTATGTTTTAAGGAACCAATTGTTAACTATGAAATGTGGCAGTTAAATTAATTTTTAACGATTTACCTGAGAAGACACCAGGGAACATTATCTCTAAATGAAGGTAGGCTTTGTAGCGTAAAAAGGACATTTTTTAGTTTTGATTTGGTTACAAGTCACATTGGAAACATGTTTTTATGTTGCAGTTACGCCTTTTTTTGCAAAGCATTTCTCTCAACTATCGATAAATACTAATATGTTCACATGCAATGCATATAAACTGAAGACTATAACCAGCAATTAATAGGAAACAAGCGAATTAAAATTGGCTCACTGATTTAGAACCCCATTAGTCCCAAGAACACCATAGAGCACCCCATTCCTTCGCTTTATTGTACTAGTATCTTTGTATTTGTTTTGATTCGCTGTGTTATTTTGACAGAATATTTAGGATTATTCCATGGAAGTTGTGTTTTAAGGGATGATTCATTTGGCTTGGGACCAAGCTTGGGACCAATAATATAGTATTCGTACTTGATGAGCTCAACAAAAGGAAATTTACCCAAAATATATTCTGTACCTATATTTTAGAGCTTCAAGAAAAAGCTAAAGGGTGTCCACAGCAAAATTGCATCACTTTAAACTCGTCCTCAAAAACAAGTCTCTCAACCGATTGTCATGAAATATTCAGGGAATAAAATACAATGTATAATCTTGGTTTAGGTATTTTTATTTCACTGTATTTCTTTACCAAATCCTATTCGAACCACGCATAAGATTTTGTACAACGCTTGAACCGACATTTTTTTTCGCTTTCAACCTTGACTTCAACATTTCCTGTTCTTTAGTGACAACTTTGGGATGCTTGCGAAGTTCGTGCTTCATTATAGCCCAATATTTTTCAATTGGCCGCAAAGCTGGAGAGTTTGGGGGATTAAGATCCTTCGGTACGAAATTGACACCATTCGTCTTGTACCACTCCAGAACATCCTTGGAGAAACGGAAGCAGTCGTTTTTTTCAGGCATTCATTCATGTATACCTGACCATTTACAGTTGAAGTTGTCACGAAAGGCTTGCTCCGTTTACCACACGAACAAATCCCCTGCCAAATCATGAATTTCTTGGGGAACTTTGACACTTGCTGTTTCCTGAGAGACTCTGGAACATCGAACTTGTCTTTCGCAGTCACATACTGGTTGCCGGGAATTTGTTTAAAGTCCGCTTTTACGTGTGTTTCATCGTCCATGATGCAGCAGTGTGGTTCCGTCAACATTTGTGTGTACAGCTTACGCGCACGTATTTTAGCTGTCCTATTCTGTTTTTCATTGCGGTTTGGAGCTTTCTGAACTTAGAATGAACGGCGCCCGGCTCGTTTCTTGGCTTTCTGCACGAAACTTTTGGTCAAGTGCAGCTTTTTCGCGACATCCGGAACGGAACAGTTGGGTTTGCGTTTAAAGGCAGCAACCACTCGCTTGTGATCCTTCACACAGTACGGAACACTTTATCTACCACTCACCTTCTTCCGATCGGCAGGTAAACGTTCCCCGAAACGTTTTATGACACGAGACACTGTAGACTGGTGAATTTTCAACCTCCTTCCGATGGCTCGGTGCGAAAGAAGTGGGTTGTCGAGGTGCGCGTGCAAAATTTTCTCGCGCACTTGCTGCTCCTTCGACTTCATTTTCGAAATTACGACACATTTCACAATGAAACTCACGCAGTGTAAACAATACACCCTGAGGACATTTCACTCAAAATTTCTTTGAAATCAACCCAAAGGGCGAAATGTTACAGCTTATTGAAAGTGATGCAATTTAACTGTGGACACCCTTTATGTTGCTTTTCTTTCTCTTTGCAAATCGTGAAATTTAACTAGCTACTACACGCAAAAAAATCTGTTGTAGAAACTACAATTTCGAGGGTTATATTAAGCGCAAACACCAACAATTTTCACCTGACTATAAATGCGTTTGATTTTACCATGCCTGCGATTAGATCAACCATGGTGGGGTTGATATCAACATGAAGTCTGTCAAATATATCACAAATGTTGAAGGCTGTACCATAAACGAAGAAAATAGGCATAATTGGGTAAAATGGTAGTTTTTACTGCAATATTTTTTCAATGTACAGACAATGCTAGACAGTTTCTTGAAATCTGTAGATCTATCGAGGGGTAGTGAAACTTATCCATATTAAGACTGTTTTGTTTGATTTTCCTAGACTTTTGAAAGTTTTTTCACAATCACAGCAACTATAATTGTTCTGAATATAGTAGAACAATTCCCGCCATTTTCGATTATTCGATTTCATCCACTGTGGTCGGATTTCATTCGCAATTTCCAAATGAAACTGAAATCTACTGAGATTTTTTATTAGGGCCTAACTGACCAACGTACACAATTGCTTCTTCCTTGAATTGGTCGACCTTGGAAACTTGCCTCAATAATCTACCACATCCATTTCTTAGAACAAGAGTCCTTCTATTTGAAGGTTTAAAGCTTTTTTTTTCATTTTTCTCCCCCGCCCCCTAATATAATAAAATAAAAATAAAAAAAAAAAAAATAATAATAATTCTTTTTCTTCTTCTTTTCCTTCTTTTCCTCCGTTCGTCTCTCTCCTCGGTCTCCACCCCCCACACCCCCCCGCAATTCTCACTTAACATGAAAAATAAAAGTTATATAAAAAAAAAAAAAAAAAAATTATTTTTTTTTTTTTTTTACTCAAAGTAAAACTACGAAACACCACACACTCTCCATAATTCTAAAATATGTATTGATAGAATACAAAATGTGTATTGATAGAAATGCTTGGCTGAGCCTCAATGCTTTTGCATTTCGTGATGGTATAATGCATAGTGCACTTAAAATACACCAATGTGTTTAATAATACACTTTTTTCTTCAGTGAATTGAAAAATGTGCCTGCTCTAACATTGGTGTTGACTGCCCAACAAACATCGGTGTCGAATAACCGCTTGTTCAAACAAATTTGGAGAAGTTGTTCAGCTTTTCCTTCTAGAAAGCTGAATAACTTCTCCAAATTTGTTTGAACAAGCGATTATTCGACACCGATGTTTGTTGGGTGGCGCCATGCTTGACGTTTAAACTTTCATTTTGATAACTCTATCTCTATCTTTCCAGGGAGTGAAAAGATAGATTTCACCATAGGAGTGAAGAGTTATGGCGCAAACACAATGATAACGGAACCTGAACGGCAACGGCAAACGGCAAAGCCCGATCGAAGTAAGCCTGCTTGTCGGAAAGAAAACAGGCTAGATCCAAGCTGATTCTAATTGGACATATCGAAGTCATTTACAACAAATGTCAAACTTGCCGTTTGCCGGTCCGTTTTGGTTGAATACTATGAAGAATGAATTGGTTTGGAACAAACGATCGACAACTCTAAAACAGATTTGCAAGAAACTTTTGTGGCTGAATGTGTTAAGACTGAGTTTTTTATTGAGTGAATCATGAAAACTGTAATAAGCATTAATGTTATTGTCCGTTTCTTTGAAAAAAGTTTACCTTCGAATCCTTTACACGGAGTTAACCTTCTAATATTTCATCAAATGACTTTTTTATATGGCATTACAATCCTTGATAATGTTTTTGAATAACGGTTTCCTTGACCAATTGTTCCATCATCTGCGTTAGCGGGAGTTTCTCAATTAAATTCAGAAACGTGAGAAAATCGTTTTGCAAGCAAGTGAAGTCGAGAGCCTATTCAAGTGTGGAAGGGTCGAAAGATGAGGATGATATTGACTCCATTTGATTCAGCCAAGGGTCCAAAAGTAGCATGCGAGTGATTTTTTTTTTGAAATTTTTGAACGTTCTGAATCATGATCAGCTGCTATCGTCATCTTAATATTGCGTTTCAGAGTTTGGCTGCAACTAGTTTTTATCTGGCTCATGTTCAGTATCACTGTCCGAAGTTAGTTCTAAAATCAAAATTCACTTTATTATATTATATTCACCTTATTATATTTTCACTTTATACTAAATATTTCCATATCTTTTGAAAACGAATTTTCTCCATACCTTTTGAAGCTAAATTTCTCGTTTTGATTTCTATTTGCTCTCGACAAATTTCAAAACTGATCACCGCCAGATCATCACTGAGCACTATTATGCAAGCAGAAGCTCGTTCAACATTGCAATTTATATAATTTATGCAATTTATATAATAAAAGTTCCAATAATTCTTGCATGATCACTATTCTTATTCATTTCTATGTTGTAGACAAAGAAAACGACTAAACGTCAGAAAGGTCAAGATAGTAATGCACGGTAATTTATAACCACCTAAAGGCCTATCAAATCAACTTTAAACTTGAAACACTCAAATTTCTTAATATGAACATAATAAAAGTCATTATTAATAGCAGCTCGATGGAAACAATGCGTAACATATAGAATAATGTGTATCTTAATGCGGCAATGCAAAGTAAAATGCATCAATGTGTATTACAATGCAAAAATGCATAAATGCACTACCTAATGCCTCATTAAATGCTCCAATGCATACATCAATACGTAAGGCTGTTTTGAAAGTGCGTTAGTGATCTGCCCCTCGGGCCCAAATTTGAGGAAGAAGCCATTGTTTACGTTTATTGAGAAATCTTTGTCGATATATGGCCCACAAAAACAAATCGATCAATGCCAAGGCACGCCAGGCGTGACAGAACAAATCAACTATCTCTTTCACACTCGCTTCGTATCATATAATGACGTGACGGTGCGCACATATGAAAGTGTTGAATGTTAGAAAGAACAGGTTGATGCATTCATCATATTGATACTGAAATCCACTCTGAGAAAAATTCTACCGTTATACCGACAATTAAATCATGGTCAGGATGACTATCGCATATAATGGTTACAATAACCATGAAAATGGTCGAATTCACCACGTTCATGGCATTTTTGACTATGATCATGGACTAGGACAAGGACTATTCCGACAGTATGGCAAATGTTGGATCAACTATTTATAATGGTCGTTTTGACCATGATCATAGTCGGTTCAAAATCACTATACTGCAATAGTCATCCTAACCCCCAATAATGGTAATATTGACTATCAAATTTGTCTCTGTGCACGTGAGCTTCAGTGAAATCCTAAAAGCTGGATCACAATAGTGCGTTCCGCGTTGCGTCGCGTCGGACTTTGTCGTCAGCGTTTTGTACTACAACGCGCTTTCGACGCGCTTGACGCGTTTGCCGTCACAATACACCTTCAGCGTTGAGGCGTTTGTTATGATTTCGGAACGTCATAATGTTGCGTAGTGTTTGGCGTTTGATTTGATTTAACATAATCAAGATTTTGTTTCCAAGTAACATTATGAAAAACTCGCTGCCCGAAATTGATATCATAAATTCTTTAAGGAATTGTTCGAGAATTTATTTCAGGAATTATTTTGCACATTCCTCCAGAAATACCTCCTCCGTGAACTTCCACTGGAAAGTTCTCCAACTTTGGGGCAATTCCTCTGATAATGGGAAATTGTCTCTCTTGCGTGGGAATTTTTTTTTCCGGGAATTATAATAGGAAATCTTCCGGAGATTCCTTCAGGACTTCGTTCGAATTTTCCCTGGAATTCCGTCTAATATTTCTCCCGAAGTACAACCAGGAAGCTCTCTTAGATTTCCTCAAGATTTTTTCTCCGGGGAATTCTTCCAGAAATTGTTCCTGGAGTTCCTCCATGTTTTCGCAGGAGTTTCTTCAAAAATTTCTCCTTACAGGAACTCCAGATATTCCTCTTTAAACCTAATTTCCTTCAGTGGAGTTCCTAGAATCCTTCCAGAAAGCATTGGTGGAGGAGGATTTCGTGGAATTCTTTCTGAATGGATTCATTATTTTCCTTCAAGAAGAATTCCCGGAGTTCCTCTAGGTAGAATTTTAAGAGTTTTTTTAGGAAGATTTCCTGGAGTTCCTCCTGTCGGAATTCCAGGAGTTTCTCCAGGATGAATTCCTAAAGATTCTCCGATAGAAATTTCTGGTGCTTGTCAAGGAAGAAATTCAGAAGTTTCTTCGGAAGGAGTTCATACAGAAATAATTTCTGGAGGTCCTCCAAAAGGTGTTTCTGAAGTTCCGCAGTAATTTCTGCAGATTATCATTCTGTGACCTCCGAATAACCGATTATAATTTTGGAAAAAAATATTTGTTATAGGTTTTATAAAATTTAAATTTAGAAGCATATTGAAGCCACGTTGTTTTCCATTAACGACAGGTACACTCGACAGGAAACTCTTTCCCAACACGGGCTCAAAACCAAAGAAGCCCAATTGTTTTGCTTCATAAATACACCATAATCCTCACATGAAAATTTATGATTCAGAATATTTCAATAAAGTTACTGTTTCATAGGCATGTGCCGAAGCACTATAGCCTATTGGTTCTCTGTGTGACATAAAGAGAAAAGTCTTTCAAACAGAACTAAAAATCATAGATTTCTAGACCGGGATTTATGAGTTGTTCTTGTGTTTATTTCGATCTCACATTACTCCAATGAACGAATTAGCCCCTGCTTTCTAGGTCACATTTTTGGCT